>JAQFYM010001039.1:0-41606 GCA_034694785.1 Agrenia bidenticulata
AATTTATAATTATTGTTTGTTTCTTTCTAAAATCACAGAATTTTTCTACCCCCTAAATCACAGAAAAATCCGAGCCCAGATCCCTAGCGATTTCATACAAACTGTCTTAATACAAAAAGATTAATTCATGCTATAATGAGTTTCAAATGCATTCCTATCCTAGGGACCTTAGAGATCGATTGTTGAAAAAAAGAACACGTTTATTATGCTACTGCTGTGCTATCTTAATTGGCAGTTTTTTTGGTTTTCTGTTGATAATTTTATTAGGTCGTTTTTTTTTGGAATTATGGACACAAAATATGAAGTTACTGATGCTTTGTACTACTTAAAAAGCGTTTTTTATACACAACACTGTATGCTTATACCTTTTCCTGGTATATATCTCTCTTTGTTGTAATTTTTCATTTATTAGAGGAAAATGACTTGCAAAATTTAGCGTAAGATATTAAAGAAAAATTATTAAGTTATAAAAGTTATCAGCATAGAATTGTGTTTTACTCAAATATTATCATTCATATTACGATTTTTTCGTTAAAACAATATTGGAGGACTGCCATCTTGCAGGGTTTATTGTATACTAATTAATTTTTTTTTTCGAAAAATTTTGCTTTTATTTCCTTTTTTTCTTGCAGAATATATTTTTTTTAAATAAATATTATTTTTTTGCATTGGAATGTAACAGAACAAAAACATGATTTTTTTTTTGAATACTCATTTTTTTTAATATCTTTTTTTGTAATAGAATCAAATTGACAAAATTCACAACTTCCAAATTGTTAGGTGCTACTATTTAACCAAAGAAACACTATTTGACTGTCACATAGTGTCTGATCGGACACTTTTCGACTGACAGATTATGTCCGGTCAAACACTATTCGATAGAGGAAAACTATTTGACGTAACTGAGTGTATTTTTTTACTGCAATTTTTTACTACTAAGAATCTTTAAAAAAAGGTTTACATCGCTTTTATTTTACAAGAATTATATAAAGATACAACACTAAAAACTTGATTTTTAAGCCATACATTATACAAAAACACGGACCCTTGTTAGTTTTTAAATTCTGGATCCACCACTGTACACAGGTGTCGCTTTTTTGTACCCGTGAAATAATGCAAATACGCATTTTTAACAAAATTTTAATAAAAATACATCACCTTTAGGGCTGGGGGACAAGTCGACTTTGGCGAGTTGTCGCCAAAGTCGACTTAAAGGTAAAAAGGCGACAACTCGACTTGGCGCCCGTTAATACGGGGTCAGAAAAAATGCGACAACGTGACTAGAACTTTAAAAAAAGAGGCAGCAAAATACCCAAGACAAAGAATATAAAGAAAATATATCTTCGTATAAGCACAAATTGGGTTTTTTAGTTTTCGTTAACTTTCAAACAAAAATACAGTAACGTGTAACTTTTTTAGTCTTAAAATATGCTGGGTCAACTTGCATGGTGCCCAAAATTACAGAAAAAGGCCAATTTTGCCTGGACTGAGCGTTTAGATATATTTCATCATATCATGGTTTAAAAGAAGACGTTTTATATTCTAAGTAGCTTTTACACTTCAAGTATTATAGTATACTCTAGTATCATTTAATGAATTTGTAGCAGTTTTTTTAACCAAACTCTAACCTAACCCTAACCCTATAAAACCTAACCCGTATTTGTATTCATTACAAGTTGTACCGGTTTTTAATTATTTTTTTATGTTTATTGTTTTTAAAGTTCGTAGTTGTATATCCATTTGTCATTTTAATATTGTTAGGTGGATTATTAATGAAACAGGTAGGATTGTCCTAACTTAATGCATCATTTTTATATTAAAACAAGTATCGCTCTTCCTTGAATTTCAACTGGTTAGTCGGGTTGTCGCTTTTTTCCCTCCAAGTCGGGTTTGGCGACAACTCGTCAAAGTCGAGTTGTCGCTCTCCCCACCGTTAGAACTAAGAAAAATAACGAGTTTAAGTTCAAAAACCATAATTTATGTAGAAAAAGTACACACAAATTAGTTTACATAATACAAGTAAAAGGAAACCATACTACCCTGGTTTATTCATAACAAAAATACGGATATGAATTTGCAGATGTAAAAAATTCATTAAGCTAATACCGTCTACAAAAAAAAACAATATTCATGTTATTAAACGGGTCTTTATTTTTTTTCCTGGAAAACACTTTTAAAACCAAAATATTTTAGAAAATTATATGTTTTTTCCGGAGTTAAAATTATTGACAAATAGATTAGAAAAACTTTTAAATCACTTAAAAAAATATATATTTGTAGAGGTATTTTTTTATATATTGATTTTATGTCTTTTACATTTGAGTATTATCAATAGAAGTATTATTAACTTAAAAGTATAAATATAAATTATAATTCATTAGATTGTCTGTTAGTAAGAAGTTTTTTTTAATGATTTTGCTACTAATTAAAAATCAAGAAAACACATTAGTATCTGACATTTATTCAGTTCTTACAAATTCTTTTTAGAAAGGGTTACTTTTCTAAAAAAATGCCCCATTTAATTATATTCGGATTGTGCAATGTTATGTGAACTCACTGTTGTTTGGACGTTATATGGCCTACATGATGTTCACTCGGTCATACAATAAAAGATGGAAAGATATTCGACTTTTGTAACTGAAGACGAAAGAAACGAAACAGTAAGCTTGTTATATTGAATAGCATTATACTACAAGTTTTGTATTTTGGAGTTTTTTATCTTGCTTTAACATATTGTATTGTTTGTATTCTAAATTTTACATTAAATGACGTACTTTAACACTTGTTGTGCATATGTAAAGTATATTTGTTTTATATTTTGTCACACAAATACTCTGCACATTTATTTCGGAAGAGCTAAAAATCTGGTTTGGACAAAATTATCGTAAATACTTACAAAAAAAACAAAAATAAAACTTGCGTGTATAAATGCACAATCTTAAAGACAACAAAATCATTTTTTTTGTTGCAGTATGAGCAATTCTATTTTTTTATAAAAGATTAAACATTTTGTTTTGTGGCTTCAATTTTTTTTTGATTATTAATTCTTTTAGCGCATAAAAGTATTTGCTACAGCATTATTGCTACCATTAGCAACAGTATATACGCAAAGATGATACCGGAAGCGCTTGTATAGTTATATATAGTTAAAATATGAATATAACAGAAATAACTTACTGAAAACCTAGTAGACGAAAAAAAGATCGGAAATTGTATGTCAATACACAAATTTTGTGTCTTGCGTGCTGAAAATGCACCTTTGCCGTACAATGAAGGCAAAAATACGAGTTCTGACCTTCTTAAAAATTTCATCAATATATGCAACTTCATGCGTGTATGCGCGGAAACAGAAATCGGTGATCAGGGAACAAGCAACATTATTAAGCAACACTGCAACCTTCGGCTTCTTAATAAATGTGTTCTATAACATGCCGACCTTTTAAATGACGTAAATTGACATTATATGTAAAGAACATTGCTTTTCTTTATTTTGAGTTATACGAAAAGGTCAAATTTTTTTATGTTTTGTATCCTATACCGCTATAACCCCTCTTTACGCCAAGTATAAAACAACAAAAACAAAATAAAACTGATTTATTTTATTGTTCAAATGTCTTTAGCAAATAAAAAATTGTTTTTTCTCGCGTGTTTTATTTCTAAAAGAAAATATTGCAGTGGCGTAGCGAGGGGGCACGTTCCCTCCGCTAGGCAAAAAAAGTGTAGCCTGGCTTTAAAAGGGGGGTCTTTTTTTGCGCAGAGATTTTGCTTAAAAAAAATCTTTAACTAAAAATTGTTAGACTTAAAATGTTCAAAAAAAAAATTAAGATGTTTGCTGATTTATATTGTTTTTTTATGCCATATTTTGCTAAAAAAACACTGACTAGCCCTGATCGAAAAAAATCTAGGCTACGCCACTAAAATATCGGGTTGAATATATATACCATTCTTAATGCAGTATTAAAAAGTTCGATCCCTAGTTGTTAGATTAAAAATAGTGAAAAACAAAAATACTGTACATTTTGCCTGTTTTTTTTTATAAATTTATTTTAATAGCAATAAAAAAATGAATTTATAATGTACATGTATCTAAAAAATTAAATACGCTTGTATTTTACATATTTTCGCATACCTTTATGCATAAATGACTGTTAAAAACACATGCGCGCATTTAATTACGACTTCTACTTCGTTTCTACAAGTACAAGTAAAATGCAAAAAACTACAAAGGTCGTTAAAGAATACACAGGAATAATGTACCAGCACTTTTTTATGACCGTGGGAGATGCGCTGCGTAAACTGCACGTACAACGCGCGAAAATACTTGTTGTAATTTGTTTAATGAAAAACTTGCATTAAGAGCATACCATACTATTTTTCGAACTACTTAAAACATATGGCTACGTTTTTCAGTGTTGCTTTTCTGTCAAGGGTTGATGTTAAGGGTTTTTTATGTTTAATAAAAAAATAATCCTAATAACTAATTTTTGCATTGTAAAATAGCTTAAGGACGCAAATATGTGTTAAAGCTGTATACACCTGTGCACATACTTAATATAGTTATAACGTTTGCTAGAAAGCGGTCTTGTCAATTGTTAGCAGTAAGTACATTTAAAGACTTAATTACTGTAATATATTAAAAATACGCTCTTTCGACATAGTATACGAAGACAGTGGAGTGATAAAAAAAACTTAATTTGTAAAGTAGGTTAAAAATAATGTTCGAAAGTGTAAATTTTACATATGTCTAAAAAATTTGTAATGAAAAAGTTTTCCTTTTTGTAAATAAAAACTGCGTGTTTGGCGAAAATCCGAACCCGAGAACAACTTATAAATGCTTTATAATGTTAAATAAAAACATGCTAAATACTGCGTGTTTTGTGTTTAACGACGATAAAAATATAACTGTAACTAGAGTTTGTATTTCTTCGCCTTTTTCCTGTTCGAGCCGTTATATATTTAAAAAAATCGAGGGTTGTAATTAAATCGCATAAAGTGGAAACATATACCTAGGGGTACTAGTCAATAAAATCTTAACAGGGGCTGCTTTTTGTGGTAAAAATACCTGAAAAACAACTAGCTTTCTAAAAAAAGTAAAGAAATACAAAGAAATTAGTACAATAAAAATAAAGTACAATTTTTCCAGAAATTGGTATAATCGTATTTTTTGTTTTACATAATGTAAATTTACGACAATTTTTTTTTTTTTTGTATTTAAGTTTTTTATATATTAACAAATCTTCTTTTATGCTTATAATTATAGAAATATATATGATTTTTTTAAATCTGTATGCAAGCATAAAACTATTTAATAAACGGTACCTAAACCTTTAATAGTAGATTTTCGGTTATTTAAATGTTTAAAATTGCATATGCCGTTTTTTACGATATATTTTAAACAAAAATTCGATATAATGATTAAACGCCCTTGATACAAGAAAAACAATATGTTGCCTTACCAGGGTTTACCAGAACATAGGATATACACTGCCACAACGGTATTAGTAAAAAAAGTATTTGCGAACACAAAGTTCATCTGTGCCGCGTGCGTATCATAATACGATTTGTCACTTATATAATAAATCATTTTAGTGATAGTCGAATAACATTTTTTGTACAGATATATTACATAGTAATATTTTTTAAAAGTAATAAAAGAACATATTTTAAATATATAAGGTCTATTTACGATTGGTTCAAAAATCTCAATAGACACTAGCCTGTGCCACAAAGAATTTTTAAAAGCTTGAATTAGTTTGATCTAACGTCGTAGCTGTTTAATAAAGCACTGCACAACGCATGCAAAAGTTTTTCATTATGGTAAAATACTCGTGGGAAAACTGCAAAAAAAAAACAAACAAAGGGTCACAATGTAATCCTACTTTAATTGTAAATTTACATGTTTTTTCTGTAAAGCAGATTATGGTTAATTGCGCGGAGTAAAATAAACAAAAAACTTCATATACTGTAACCATAACACTGTGTTATATATAACATACGCACAGAAAAGAAATGTGATTCGTAAACACTTAAGACTACCAAGCCCAAAAAATCAGTTCCTGCCTTTTTTTTCTTATGGGAAAAGCACAATTCAAATAACAGTACGGTACCGTGTTGCTAAAAAAAATTGTTTTTTAGAATATTTTTTATATCAGTCAGATTAGCATTAATGCGTTTCACAAATCCGGAACTGCAAAAAAAGTTAAAAAAAGACTTTCATGTGTATGTATATGTTACAATAAAAATATAATGTTATGCATAAATCTTGCTTACTGTGAATACCCTAAAACCTTTGCATATTTATATTATATAATATCTTTTTTAGTTATATTTAAAATCATTTATTTATATGAAGCTTCTTAGAAATTTACACTGTTTAATTATTCAGCAAGTACATGCATTGTCTTTTTATACTTGATTTTGTATTCTTGTTAACTTTTTTATATTTTTCTATAAAATCAACGCGTTTCACCAATACAATACAAAATGTGCAATTTTTACTGCAGCTTTTTTACAATATATGCAAAAATGTCCATTTGTACATTTGCAGGCAGTGGCGTAGCCTGAGAAAGGCAGATGAAGGAGGGGGGCGGGTGGGGGGGGGGCTCCACCCCCCCCCCCCCCCCCCTCCAGCCCCCGCCTAGAAAATAGTTGCGCCTGAATCTAAGGGGGGTCTACGTTTTTGCAGAGATTTTTATGACAAAAAAACCTAATATAAAAAAATTTTCTACTGTAAATTTTCAAGAAAAAATAATGCTGATTTTTGTCACTTTTAATCGTGTTTTTAAGCCAAATTTTCTAAAAAAAACTGACTAGCCTTGGTCAAAAAAAATCCTGGCCACGCCACTGTTTGCAAGTACAAATTCATGTTACAAAAAAAAAGTAAATTTACAAGAAAAAGAAAACGTTTTATCGTATATTTACATAGTTAAAAACTTATAGGCAACTTGTAATTAGTAAAAATTTGTAAACATCTGACTTTGCGAAAAGTTCTGTCTAAAAGGGGCTCAACCTGTCTATATGAGTAAAGGTATATTAGGGCTTTGTACAACTCTATTGTAGTATTCAGTATGCATCCAGTAAATTTGAATTGCTCTGCTGTTTCAAGGGTTGATTTAGACGCGATTCGCTAGTAATGTCCGTATAAAAGTAAAATAAAATTATATTATATTTAGTTTAGTTTATATTTACACACGCACGGTTATAGCGTTCGGCACGAGTGTCAGTCGCTTATATATTTTTAATGCCAGAGAAAACTGAAAACCTTGCTCTTTATGCATAAAAGATTTATCTAGACGTTTACTGCCGGTTCAAGTAAAGCTTGCGTGTACCAAATCTTTTTTTTGTTTTTTCATGGTTGCATACAAGTTGGTTTTAGTTATATAAAATACAATCCATTACAATTTAACGCTAAAAAAAAAAAAAGCCATGTTTTTTTTGAGCATAGCTGTTACTATAGTAAAAAATGACATAGCATATTTTTTTTTGCTAAATTGTTTATATAAAAAATTATATTCTAAACTACAAAACCATTGTGAACAACTTACCCGAAAATAAACTTAAAAACGGCGTGTCAATAAGTTTACGCTATTTCATGGCAAAAAAAAATCATTTTCCTGTAATTTACTTTAAAACATAAAACGCAAAGGTTGAATTGTATAAAAGACGCTTCAAAACAAAAAAAAAAATTCGATTAAAATATGAGGTATTTGCAATATAAAAGTTTTTAAAAGTTATTGGTTTTGTTAGTTAAGTTACAAAAAAAGGTTTCACTTTAAGCAACCGCTTTTTAATTAAGTTTTTCTAAGGCCGTAAGCTAGTCGCACAGCATCTCTTAACGTCGTTCGTATCTTTACTTGTATTTTGCAAAGATAAAATACAAAAAAAACTATAGTTTCCAAGAGAATCGGCTCTTTAGCGCCTTTCTTTGTAATATACTATGATGCCTTTTTTACCAAGTAAAGTTTTTGGTAGGCAAATATACACCGATAATACTAACAATTATGTTGCAAACTGCTGGAAAATCAATTATAGCATGAATGACATAAATGGCAATAAGTATCATCGTGAGAAAAATTATTCAATAAATACAATCTATTTACCGTATATGTAGCCTGCAAACTGCAGTGTCAACGTTTTGAATTTATAATTAAATGTGTGCATTAAACATTTTCTTATATAAAAATTTTTTGCTAAGCTGCATAAAGTAACGTATTATCGAGGCTTAGATACATGTATATAGCACTCATGCAGATTTCTTAGAGTACGTATCAAATTTTTGTTTGTTGTTACTTTACTTGTAGACGTAAATAAGAAACTAAAATGCAATTGCGTAAAATAAAAGATTTTTATACGCAAAATCTACAACAGAATATTTTTTGTTACAGTTTAATGTATAAATACACTAGTAAACAGTTTTATTCTGAGAAAAAAAAATTCTTCATAAATAAAACGTAAAAAAAAAAATTCGCCTTTTTAAACAAGCGTTTATAAAGTATTTAAAATTTGCTTAGTGGTTTTTGTAAAACGGTGTACACACATAACGTTCCTGTTGAAAACATTAATTTTGCATATGCATATGTTTGTAAAATTAACAGCAAGATACGCGAAAATGTTTTGTCGCACGCTATTGTGTTTTTTTTGTACATTTTTCTGATGTAAGATGCTTTGTTATTAAGAATGTGCCTTTTCTATAAATACCTGCTTTTTATCATTTTTTGGTATCACTTAGATATTTTTGTAGTTTTTTACTATACGAAACTTCTTTGCAAAGTCTTTTTATTAAATAAAAAAAATACAATTTGATGTTGACGTTAAACAGCAAAATGTGCATGTTCAATCATAATGCATGTAAATAGAATATCTCAAATGCAGTTCTTTTTTTTCTGCTATAAACAAAGTACAAAAGTGGTAAGGGATGCAGGGAAAAAGGCTCGGCTGGACCAATAACACTATACAGCTTGTATTTATTTGCTACTGTAAGTTTTCATTAGCATATCATCCCTGGTTATACCACTTTTATATTTTTTTGGTTGTTTATTGTAGCGTAAAAATATATTTTGTAAAGGAATTGCAATATTTGTATTATTTTTTACGTTAATACGTTACCAAAACCACAAAAATATAAATCTTTGCACTTGAGACCAGTGGCGTGCCCAGGAATTTTTGTTCTGAGGTAGTCGTTGTTTTAAAAAAAACTGGGTCTTAAAACATAATGTATGAATTGTTTACACTTTATTTTTTTTTACAAAAACGGCCATAATCATAATTGTATTTTGATTGCAAAAATCACAAAAAGCTATGCACAAAAACGACCCTCCGGCAATTCAGGTGGATAAAGTTTTCCGAAGGGTAGGGAAGCAGACTTCACTTACCCCTTCTCTAGGCCGCGCCTGCTTGAGACACTTATAGTTGTTTTTCAGATAAAAAAACAATATATTTACTTGAAGATAGTATTTTTTATGGATTAATTTAATATTAAAACTTATAGAAAAACTATTGGTAATTTCAGATGTTATGATAAATATACTCAAAGTGAATAAAAAAACTTTTTATCCTTTTATGGTTTTAATTATTTTAACCTGGTAGTTTTTCTGTTTTTTTATGTAATAATCAAAAAACTTTAAAATTATTATCGACGGCAAAAAAAAGCAAAAAACGCCTAAGTTGTTCAATTTGCAGTAGTAGTATCACTTCGTTGTTTTTTTAAGTGATCTAGTATATTTAAACTAAAAAAAACAAAATAAAATCATATATTATATAGTATATTTATCTTTAAAAAGCATTTTTTTTTTATTTAAACGATAATAAAACCATGATAAATTTGCTTATGCTTATGCAAATGTGTGTTCTACTGAAAACGTCATTTTAATATATTTTTGAAAGCCAAATGTTACCCTTTATGCAAAAAAGAGGATTAAATAAAATGCAAAAAACAACAAAAAAAAAGAAAAACACTTTAAACACAAATATCGAGTGTTTTTTGGGTTGTAACTTTTTTTCTGTACGCAAAAGAAAAGTATAATCTTATAATCATTTTGTGTAAACAAATGCATAAAAAAAAAACTTTTTTATTTCTGCTCGATTTGCAGTTGTAATGAATTTTTACTACTCCAAAATAAAAAGGTAGGTACTTTGATACCTTTTTAGCGTGTTCGATCTGCGCCGTGGATAAAAAAAAATTGGTGTTTTTACAGGGTTTTGCAGTTAAACGTTAAATCTTACCTGTAAATGCATACGAAAAAAAATATTTAATGGTTTTATAGCGTGCTTCCCATTAAAATGTATACCTACCTAATAATTCTGCAGTTTTAAAGTAACGGTCTAAAAACGCAGTAAAATTGCACTTTTCTATGGTTATGCATAAAAAAATTTTTTTAAGTACATTTGACACGCTTTTTTACCTACGAATAGTTTTGATTTTTGTTCTGTATACAACAGATTCACTCTAAAACAGTTTTTTTTTTAAACGAGTAAAGCATCTTATACTTTTTTATTATCTAAGTTTTTTTGGTTGTTCTAGCTCAGTAGAACATTTAGCAAAGCATTGATGTTTGCACATTGTTACTTAAAAGCGCAAATTAAAAGCAAATAATTTTTTTAAAAAACACAATGATTGTATTTTAATAATTCGCAAATTGTATATTATAAAGTGCAAATTGCAACAATAACGCCTTTAAATGGTTTTTTTCAATAGTTTATAGTCAACTGATATTTATATATTGTTATCACATATTAACATTTAAACAATTTATAAGTTATCGCAATGCAGAATTTTTTTGTTAATAAACTTTCTGGCTTAAAAGCTGCCTTTTTTGTTTGTACATCATGATAAGAAGTTATACAAAGCTTTCCACCTCTTTAACATTTTCGAACAGGAATATAGTACAAAAAAACCGGAACAGAATAATCATATTTTTTTGTAAAGAACATAAGCATAAAATTTGTTTGTAGATGCAATTATAACTTAAACGGTGTTAAAAATTCTTGTAAATCAGAAAAATACGTTTTTATTAAAAATTCAAATATAAAGAGTTATAAAACATAACCCAAATAGATTTCAGTATTTGATAACATAAAAAAATGACAATTTTTTATTGCGGTCTTTTTAAATTTTATAAATTAAAATGTAACTAATATACGCAAAGCTGCAAAAAAAGAACCCATGTACAAATCTAAGTTTTTCGGTATTTCTATGAAAAATCGTGCTGGAAAAAATACTATGACGAAAATTAATTTTCTTGTTAAATTGCGCCAATGACTATTGATTTATTGTTTTATTTCATGTTATTATGTAATTATAGACATTGATTGTATTTATTTTATTGATATAAAACAAAATTTACCAAAAAATACACAAAAAACAGTAAAAACAGGTTCCCTAGTGATTTTAACTTTAGGGCATTTTTTAAAACGTTTTTTATGTAATTTTTAAAAAAAAAAAAATAATAAAAGCTAATAAAACGACGTCCTTAACACAAAAAAAATTTTTTAAAAGCAAATTTTGTACTCAAATGTATTTACTCCCAAAAAAATAAATCTCGCCCACCCCACCCCCCAAAAAAACGAATATCAGCATTATCACATGCCCTGATAGTTAAAAACACTCTAAATATGCATGCTAAAATATATTTTGAAAGGTTTTTTATATAAACTTACGCATAAATTATATATTTAAATCTAGAAAATGACTTTTACTTTGTAACTATCAGCCCGCAAAACCATTTCATTTTTGATAAAGAATGTTGGAAGTTTATAACAAAAATACGTCGTCACATAGTGTTTGTGCATGAAAGTATTTTTTGCCTACTACTAACCCACCTAATGAATTGCAACAAAAGTGTAGCTAAACACATCATCATTTAACAAGAAATATGCCCTTAAACACAAAAACTTACAGTGATAAAAAATGTCTTTTCTGGTATAAGCATAACCAAAACCATAAATAATGATTGTGTTAGTTTTGCCCTTAGTAAACCCTAATAAAAAAGGCATCTTTTGATAATTTAGTCGCAAAAATAATCATCAAGGGTATTTATAAGAAAAAAAACAAATAGGTTTTTTACAGGCACAAAGCATGTTTTGTAAAGTTATTTTTTGGAACCGCTATCATATTCGCTACCAAGAAAATGCAAGGGTAAAAAACACAGGATACATAAAAAAATTATATACGTTAGTTACAATATCTACCAGTACTATCTCTGTTACAAAATACTAACAAAAATAAACTGAAGTGCTATATTTCATATGCTAAACATTATTCGCACAGATTTTGTGCACAACTGTAGCAATTTTACTAGGACTTTGTATAAAAAAATCATTTTTTTTTACTTTAAATAGTTTGCATTTTCACTTTCAGATTAATGTAAATTTTATTCAAGTATGCATAATTATTTGAACCTGTAATAATAACGGATGCCTTATATTGCCGACACTTTACAACAAGCATTAATTGTTGAGCGTGTAACTGGCAATGGTAATATGCAATTTATGAAACAAATATGTATTTTAATGTTTTCAAAAATCTTGTTTGCACTATTTTCTATAAAAATAAACTAGCAAAAAAAATATTTTTACGTATTACCAACAAGAATACTGCAACAGTAAAAAATTTTCTTCAATAAAATACAAAAAGTAGTAGAACGCATACTGCAAGATTTTAATTTTGCAAATTGGGCATAAAATTTGATGTAAAATACACAAAACCTAATACTTTTCTATAGTTAAGAAAATAATAATATTTTTTGTATAGTGTTACATATCTTTTGCGTTCTTTACAATATGTTCTGGGTGCCAAACCTACGAAAAGTAAAAATACCTTGCAAAAATTTTAGACAACTGCCTGCACTTTTTTATGTAAGTATAAACGTTCCTAGACGCCATGAAACACTTTGTCATATGATGAAATGATTCTACAGTAAAATCACACCAAATGAAGTCAATGATAAAAGGATTCTTAATTGTTTATGAACCCATATGGTTTCATACAGCCGAAAAAATATACAGTAACTCTAATAAAAAAAAAACATTATGCAGATATGCTATTTTATATTATTTAAGCCATCATTAGATACGTTTATGCAGTAAAAAGAGCCTAAATCCTATAAACTGTCATATATATTCATATACAAAGTAAATAAACCGATGTATATAATGCAAAACAATGTAAAATTTGCATAAATATATCAGAGTGTTTTAAACTTTTTTTTCAATTTTTTATTGTTGCAAGCTACTTATAAAGTGTTCTTTTTTGGCTCCTGACATTTTGGGCAATGATTAAGGGCTAAAAAATGTAACCGTGCAGATTCCCGAGCGCCCAGCACTTGCCAATTTGGTTTGGTAACTTGATTGCATTGTTTTGGTTTTTTAATCCTATAAAAAAACCATAAGCTAGATTTGTTTTTTTTTTTTTGATTTTTTATATACAAAACTTTGAATATATACACATCCCTGCAGTACGGATTAAATACAAGCATTTTTGTTTTATTTTTATCTTATATTTTTTATTATTATCTTTTTTTAATTTTATACTTAAATTAAAATTTATTTTACACAGATTTTGTATCTAGAAAGTCAAGACTTCTCTTTACGAATATTTACAAAAATTTTCTATTTTTAAACAAATTTTTTTCTTAAAAATAACTTACCCCCTGGATTATTTCGTAGGTCAATATATCCAATAATAAAAAATTACGTATGTCAAACTATAAAAAATAGTGAAAATTTACTTGGCATGATTTGCTTTCGAGATTTTGTGACCTCATATTTTGCCTTGATTCTTACTTAGTAAAAATTTATGAAAGCGCATTAGTTATAGTTTAATTTATGTACGTGCTCAATAAACTCTTTATAAGCCAAAGACCGTTGCAACCTCATTTTAACTCTTGTTATTTTGTTTGTAATTGTCTTAAGTGAAGGTCAGTGTTTTCCCTCTATAAATATAAATACGTAAATTGAGCATTAAAATAGAAAAACCATAACATATATAACTAAAAACACAAGAAAGAAAAATATACGAAATGCAGATTTTTACTAAGATAGCGCATTGCCCCAACTAGTGATCCCAGCTAAAACCCACATCGTGTCAGTGGCGTAGCCAGGAATTTTGGAAAGAAGGGCGGTTGTATTTTTTTAAAAACGCTTAAACACAAGATTTTTAATATACCGATGTTAAAATTGTATTTTTGGGAATATTGCGTTTTTAATTTTTTTATATCATTTTTAATTTATGTAGAAAAGAATGACCAAAAAAGACCCCCTCCTTAACTTTATGCGCAAAAATTTTTGAAAGGGGGTCGGCTACTCCACAAGTTCCCCCTGTGCACGCTGCTACATCGTATATCTGTTCTAATTATAAAAAAGACTAGATTTAGGTCCTAAAATAAATAGAAAGTAGTAAATTATAAAATGATCTAGTCACAGTCATTAATATATGTATTTTGAAAAGAATTTGAACCGCAACCCTACTATGTAACAATTACTAGTTGTTTGTATTTTATACTGCCATTCACCAATTCTGGTTTTTTCTGGTTTTTAGTATTTTATGTTTTGGTTTGTGACAAGTTAAAAAATCTGACAACACTGAGAGTGCCGCACTCGGGAATCTGCACCTGAAAAAAAACAAGATTTTAAAAAATATTAAGACTTCCAGGAAATCAAAACCTTGAGAGTGGTCTGGGTTTTTTTGTGTTTAAAATGTTTTTAAAAATAAAAGAAGATGAAAAAAATGCAAAAAAAATGGTTAATAAAGATAATTACAATAAAAAAATGCATTTAATTGCAGAAAAGTATAAAAACTGCAAAAAAAACAAGAATTGCTTTTTTTTTGAAAAATGACAAAAAAATCACTGCAAAAAAATCTTAAAACCCACCAAAATGCAGTAAAAAAAGTACACGCTGCTGAATCTACACAAACAAAAGCAATAAGTCTTAATTACAAAAAATAATGTAAAAAAAGACAAAATTTAAAAAATTCAAGAGTAAGAAGAATTAGTATATGGCAAAACCGCTCTAATACAACATTTTAACAAGTTAGCAATACAAAAGAAGTAAATAAAAACAACAAAAAATATTATTATAAAACCATACACTTTTCATATAATAAAGATATATAAAATAACGCCTTTTTTGCAGAATTATATTAGCGTATTCTTTATATGCTAAATTTTACTATGTTGACAATATTTCTATTTGATTTGCGCTTTTTTGATATACAGTATATTTTTATTATAGGGTTGCCATTTCTCAGGCCTCGGAATACCCGAGCCCAATTTAATACAGAAAAAAATTGTTTTTGTTGTACCCCGGTAAAAAAATTACGGGCTTCGGGGTTAAACGAGAAGTAAAATAAATAATGATGATATGAAAAGGTAGAAAACAATGTGCCCCCTTATTTTAAATATTGTTACGAAGAAACACATAGGGGCAAAAGCCAGAAAAAAAATAATGATTGTGCTGTTGTAAACAAGGCAGTTAAACAGAGCGAGGACGCAATATGAGCTAGTTAAAAGGTAATTACTGAGTTGGAGGTACTAATGTTCAAGAGGAAGAAAATAAAGCTGGAGAGCGATGCGAGATTGGGCAGATATTATTGCAGGATTGAGCGTGTTAACGGTACGGGACATTATGAAAGAAATATTAAAAGGAACACATGAGAGCGGTATTGATTTGATTATCAGATTAAAGGAAAAGGTAAATAGACTTAGAAACATATTGGTGGATGAAAACAAACAGGAGGATGATAAAAATAAAAAATGAGGCTGAAGAAAAAGATCAAGCTATAAAAGAAGCAGAAACGATAACGACATAAAATACAAAAAAACCGGCAGGGACCAGGGTATTCAGGAAAAAGACGTATAACAAGGTGACGTGCCTGCGATCTGGTAAGGAAGGAGACACGGCAGAATTGTGCCAGGAGGTACATACAAAAGGAAACTTAAGCTATTTGAAAACGGATGGCATACATAAGAAGTGGTTACGAAAAGGGTGTAATGATTTGTTTTGCCTGAGGATTTAAAGGAAATATTTGCAGAATTACTAGATATTAATAAGATGGAAATAGCGAAATGTAAGGTAGATCGGTGCGAAATTGAGACAGAATCATAAAATAGTAGTACAAAAGGGTACGAAAATTCTGCAGGCACTATAAGTTGTCATTTGTGTATTTAAAAGATTTGGAGATGTCGAAAATAATACGAGGAAGCAAAACAAACTAGAGAAATACAGTGCGATAATTAAAAAACCCAGATGAAGCAGTACGGATTGTTTCGAATCTAAAAAACTCTAGCATTTTGGTACAGAAGGACAATGTAAAGTTAGTCTTAATAAATAATGTATTACAAAGGACACAGGGGGCCAAGATCGTTACGGTGATGGACTTGCAGGTAGCATATTATAGATATCTTTAGTAGAGGAAGATAAATGTAAGACAGGGAGTATAGTTCTTGGCCGAATTTACGCATGTAATAGTATTGTGATGGGATATAAAAAATTTTTCCGATGGTGAGTCAAAAGGCAATGTTTATGTGTATGGGGAACGATAAAAAATGGGGTGTGGTTTATCCCAGATGATATAGTAGTTTTGGCAAAGACAAGAAGGGAACATATCTAGTTGCTGATTAGTGTATGTCAGAGATAAGAGCGGAATAAATTTTTACCCAACCTAGAAAATTTAAAATTGGCACAGGAGCAGGTAAAGTAATTGGGAAAGATGAAAAATAGTAAAAAGATAAAGCCGTTAGAAAAAAAAAACGCTGGAAATATTTAACAAACAGAGGCCAACAACAGTATCGGAGTGTAGGTCATTTTATGGTACAGCAGTTTGTTTGCATTTTTATATCAGGGGCTATAGCGCAAAGGTACATAATATCTCGTCGAGTTTGCAAGTGAAAAACGCAAAGGATTGCAATTAGACGCAGGAAATGTGCCAGACATATGAGATGATGAAAAAAAAGATAATAGACTATAAAAGGTTTAGAGGCCAGAGCTCGGTTAAAAATTTATATTAAGTACGGATGCGTCAGATGTGGGTCTAAATGAGTGTTGATGCAGACTGGTATTTATGGAACAATTAGAATAATTCAGTACGCGGCAAAAAAGTAAACAGACACTGATAGGAAGTATGGGATAACGCAAAAAGCAAGAGATGTTGGGAGTAAAGTTTGGAGTGTAGAAATTTACATATGAATTGAGTTCAATGGATTTTTCGAAAACACGGACCACAAAGCATTACTATTGATTCGAGATAAAGTGGATTTTGGAAATGCCAGGCACAAAGAGATAGATTGAAAAGATTTTGGTGTATAATTGCAAAATTAGGTATATAAAAGAAGGGAATATGGGTCAGGCAGATGAGATGAGCAGGGGATAGTATCAAACGGAACTAAAGAGGGAGAAAATCGAAATGCAGAGAAAAGAACGCGATATAAGGAACACTGTATTAAGGATGGACAAAAAATTTTGCAAACATGATTCAGGGGTTGTATTAGAGTATCCGAAGTAAGGGGATAAATATTAGAAATCTTAGGACAAGCATGTTGAGATTGGGCACAGAAGCAAGCAGTATGTTTTTTGTAGCCTTTAAAATATAGTATACTGGCCAGGGATAAAAAAATACAATGAAGAAGTTACAAGAAAATAAAAAGTATGTCAGGCAAAAAACAGAAAACGAATGAACCGCCTATTTTTGTTAACTCGATTACACCACTGAAGAAGTTTGCGTAGATACGATGTATCTAAGTCCAACGAACAAATATAGTTGATAGGCGTAGACTATTTCACCAGATATATGGCTAAAGAAGCTGTAGAAAATTAAAGTAGTGAATACTTGGTTAACTGTGTAGAGGTATGATGAAACGAGGCTGCTTGCTACAAAAAAGAAAAATATGTGACAACGGATGAGAACACGCGAATCAACAATTCGAGGACATGTGTAGAAAGTATGAAATTGAACATAAAAGAATAAGTGCAGAGGCACACAGAGAGAAGGAAACCTGGAGGAGGTGCATATCAACCCTGAGGGGATATATAGCGATAATATAATGTTAACAATCTGTAGAAAAAAAAGACACACACGGGGATTTACAATTTGACATTTTATTTGAGTACTAAGAGGACGCCGGAAGAAGCTATGACTGATTGTATGGATGAAGATTTTTTATTAAGAAATTTTAAAGACCAGGGTAACAAAGCAGAAAATGGGAATGAGGATAAAAAAGTCTATGATACAGTAAAGTTAGCACAAAACAAGGATATTTATAAGTTTATAAAAGGAGATTACTAGAAAAATGGAATGTGTTGCATGTGTACCCGAATAAGCTGGTTTTAGTAAGAAAAGAAGACACGGATGACGATTTGTAAGAAAAGCAAGAATGATATTTAAAAGGTGTTGGTTGTCAGCTAGAAAACTTAGGGGATGTGCCAGTGGGGTCCCGGGGGGGGGGGCTATAAAAAAAGTTGCGCCTGAATCTAAGACGAGGGGTCTTTTTTGGGGCGTCAAAATATTGCAAACAATATATTTTCAAGAAATTTGTGTTTTTTTTAATTAGCTTAGATTTTTTCCAAAAACTGCAAAATTCTATTTTTTTCGTCGTCAGAAAATGTTTATTTGGGTTTCCCGTGGCCCTCTGGGTACGCAACTGGGATGTGTACCCTTATATTAAATATGGTGGTGAAGGAACACGAACAATTATAGTAAAACGGAGTGGTATTCAGAATATATAACATATGAACTAGTAACTTTGTACGCTATAGCTTCGATGTGCTTATTGACGCCTTTTTGTGTTTATATTGCTTTTTTTAAAAATACTGCAAAATTTCAAAGTATTATAGCAATCTAGATTCGTGGCTAGGAGACGACAGGTCTCTATTTATAAATACAAAATTTATACACATTAGTTAAAAAGAAAAAAACTACTAAATAAAAAAATTCCTTTGCCTTTTGGGTATTTATAAAAACCTACAATATTTTTGACGCATGTTCAGCGCATTCATGGTAGTTAAAGTTGTTATCAGAGGCATACAAAAGCTTCTCTTTAACAACAACAACATGATGTAATATTGCATATTAGTTGTAATGTAACAGTCAAGATGTGGTTTACAAGAAGTTTGTAATCCCAAAACTACCGAAACACCTTTTTTTACAGAAAAACTGCTGTTGTATACTGTAAAGTCTGTTTTTTAAGCCATACTTTCTAATTGTATATTTGACCATTATGTTAGTTGTAAGCGTGTTTGACGGTAACGAGTTGTTTTCTGTTGTAAAGTTTATTTCATATAAGGATCTTATTTTATATGAATGAAAATTGAATTAAAAAGGCATCTCATCCCTTGCCTAACGTTCGTGAGAGATTGCACACCAAACTATACTTTATAGAAACTTTGATACTGACCATAGGTCAAAAAGCGTTGTTTTTTTCTTTTGTATATTGATAATACGTATTTACCCGGGGCTGCTCGCAAGCCCTGAGAATGGAAAATAGCCGCAATTGTTACTCGTTACAACACGCGCCAAAGGGAATAATATCCTCTTTTTTGTTTCTTGCTTTGCTAAACTACAATCTGCGTTTTCTCTTGACTTTTTGCTTCTAGAACCTTGTCAATGATTGTATATTTTTCTTCAAAACTGTACCTGCAGCCAGGTTGCTTAATTATACAAAATGTATGTTGAAAAACAAGAGAAATAGAAAATCTTTTAAAAAGATTTTTATTTATGGTAAGTTTTATTTATGGAATTGGTCTTTTACGGTTTTTTTTGCACAGGATATATGTTTTCTGCTGACATATGCCATAATAAGTAAAAGTCTTAAAGTGCTGAAAATTGTTTTAAACCCCAGTATAAATTGCCCCGAGTATCTTTTTGTATATTATGTACAATTTTTATGCTTATATACTATTGTTTACGTTACTGCCAAAATCAAAAAAAATATAATATTTATGTTTTCTGACAGCATCTTCTTACTAAATCTGGTAAAGAGGGCACTGTTCTTTAAATCTGTATTAACTAAACAAAAATACATAAGAAAACATAATATACGTTGGTGGGAGTCTTATACATTGTTTTATGCCAGTTATCTGTATTAGATTTTGACAAAAATTTAAAACTTATTATTAATATAAAAACCCTGCAAATGCTCGTTTTGTATTTATTTATGTTCATTTAGTGTTTTTTCATGCCATATATACGTTTTATAAAAACCCACAGACTTTGGTAAGCATGTTCTTTTGTTCGCACCCAGGAACCAATTCCCAGGAAACATAAAATCTCTGGGAGTGAGCTCTTGGGTGCCACAAAAAAAGACGCCTCTAGGATGAATTTACACAAATATAAACATTCTATAAAATTGAGGGTGGCAGCTATTATCCACGTACAAATACAAAAAGGAATAACAAAAACAAAATTGATATTATGTGTAAATATTATTGTAATCTTAGGATTTGTTAAATGACTTCAATTACTGACGTTGCACAGAATCCTAAATTCAAGAATATCTTAAAAATAGAAATCATATTTTTCGACCCCCTTAAAGTGTCTAAGGGGTAGGCAACATATTATTTCACATAATGTAGCAATTCAGTTTACACGCCATCTAATAAAAAAGGCTAGATATACAGTATGTACAGGGGCGGACTAACGGGAAGAGGGGACTATGGGTCATGTGCCGAAGGGTTCGGCGCTGAGGCGGCCGTAAATATCAAAATTAATGTTTCTACAAACGTATGTACAAAAAAAATTATTGTCAATATGGTCATAAAAAATTAAGGTTCTGCATATTTATTTGTAAGATAACCAAAGGTATTTTACTTTTCTTACATTTTGATTTGCATTATGTGTTACTTAAATGATATTAGTGGATAACATTGTCGAATTTTTTGTAAAACTTTGCCTATGTGTGCACTTTACTCTGTTAATCAAAATAATTAGCAGTATTTATTTATCCGTATATATAAAACTAAGTATTTTTTAACACATAAGTACCAAAAATGTGTACACAAACAAATAAACTTTGCAACAGTATATGCATAATACATGATCTTACATTTTTATTCTATAATTTGGCATAAAACCGTACAAATAACGGCGGCAATCTTATGTTATTGCGTATGTGACGTTTTACATAAAATACTCGTTTTACTACATTTTTCGTTGTGTAAAAAAACATGTTAAACCTTAGTTCGAACATAAAATATAAGTTTTTCGCTTCATATATTCATAAATGCTAATAAATTAAAAAAAATTACAATTGTGTTCACTTTTCAACTTAAAAAACATATTTAAAAAGTGTTCAGCTTGCAATCATCTATTAAGTTGTACATATTTGTGAATTTTAGGCACTTAAACAATTTTGTTATAATAATAACTTATTGTAAACCACACCAACAATATACATTAAAACAACGAAAAAAACAGATATTATGGTTGCCCTGTAATATCAATTTTTTGGAAATGCTAAAATTGTGTTTTTTTTGAGTATGTAAGAAAATGCATGATGTAAAAAAAACTATGCACAAAAACCGTGCCTGTGTATTGTATAATAGTGGAAAAAAAGCACAAAATGATGTAATGCAGTGATGTGTGCCACCAACCATTACATAATCGGATAATAATTATATTTATGCACAAGATGTTTTTTTCTAAGAATACAATAAAAATAATACAGTATTCTTGTAAGGTTTTGACCGCATCACCTACCACAAAAAACACGCCTATCCTTGCTCTCATACCATCCGTGGTAAAATATTATCAATAGAAAACAAACTTAGCGTTTCTTGAGTAAGAGGAAAATACGAAAAAAAACTATTTTTTTCTGGCATTTAATGTTAATAAATTGTTTAAATTTAAAGCAGCAAATTAAAAAAATCAAAACGTTTTTAAGATTGTTATAATAGGTATAATTACTATATGAAATTAAGCTTTAAAATTTTCAACAAAAAAAGTTTCATACAAAGCAAAATAAAAACGTTCAAGAACAAAGTCTATTTTTTATGAAAATATAAGGCATTTAAAATATATGGTCAAAAAATTGCAAAGTTTTTATCTTGTTTTAATGGTAGAAGCAAATTTGCATACACCAATACGATACATACCCCTAGATAAAAAATGATTCTTTTATGCTTTATATACATCTTATAGTTAGTCCTGATGTTTTGAAAATGCCAAAACATATGATCTGTATCAAGAAAAAAAATTAAGTTAAGCCTTGATCAAAGCACTTTTTTCTTTGTAAAAAATTACTTAAAAGAACGTGGCCCCCTTACAAAAAGTGCCCGTCTCAAAATTTGTTATTCCGCCGCTGAGTTAGGAACCTGAAAACATTTGTAAAATTTTACTGTTCTAAATGGGTAAAAATTTACAACTGAAAATATAGAAAGGCTTTATATAAATATAAAAACAAGTTAAAACTTGAAGCAAAATGGAAATTTTATTTTAAACAATATTATCGGCTACACTTTGAAAAACAAAAATGTGTACTATCACTTTTAAAATGTAGGCTTACGTTAATATGTTTTTTTTGTATTCTAAAATACACTACTTTTTAAAACTAGAGCAGAAAAAAGCCATGAGGTGTAAGAACGGCCACGTGCATCTCTAATAGAACACCTTTGCCTGAATTACAGTGCGATTTTTTAGCCGGCATCTAAAATATCCGGAAAAAAATATTTCATAAATTTTTTATTTTTTACAAATTTCTTAAATTTTTGAAGCTCTAGCTTTTTTTTTTTGCCCCCTTCTGCAAAAATCCTGGCGTCACCAAAGGCTAGAAGATATAGTTGCCGATCTTTTTTTGAAATAAATTATTGATTACTCATGATTCTCCCAAAACATAACATTTTTGTATTCGTAGATATACTGTTTTATTGTTTAACAGTACACGTAACTTAATTGCTAATAACATTTTATCTTTGCAGGTACAATTAACATTTTTAAAATATTACTAGAAATTCCATCTTCTTAACACGATTTGGCATTTTATAGTACTGAAGATGCGTATATAAGTGCGTTTTTATTTTACTTTCACACATATTACACTTATAAATGGCATATAGGTTGTTGGAGTCGAGACTCCAGATGTTAAACAAATCATTTTGAGATGATTGAAATTCGATAAATTCATATCATATGTTCTGATATAGATGGATTAATATCTATATAAAAACTGCATTTTAAATAAAGGAGAACACTTTATATATATTTTACAGTCTCTTTCCGCACATTTATCCAAAACAAGCATCAAAATGCTTGACGATGAGGTTTCGTAACTTTTCAGCCAACTCGAAGATCCTAATAAAACTTGGGTAGAGCCTCAGCTGAATTTGAAACAGATTGCTGCAAAGATCAAAGATATATGAGACGAAGTAATACTCCGTGGAGGCAGACCACGTAAAATAAGCTGTAGGTCTAAACTAAATGGGTATAGTCTGAGGTGGGTGACAGACCAGCAGAACTGGCGGCCCAAAAACGAGTACACCTCAGACCAGGTAGGGGGTCTGGCATGTGTAAAGAGATGAGAAAAATGAACTTTAGCCTAGGAGGAGGCCTGGCGAGTTGGGTGAGAATAATAAATATTAGCCATAAGAGAGGCCTGGCGTGTTTGGTATGCAAAACAAACGTGGGATTTGCTAAGAGAATAAAAGAATTAAAACTAACAAATTAAAAATCAGAGAATATAAAGAAATAAGATAATTGGAGAAGCGAAGAAAATTTGAATTATAGAATTGGAGAATTGGGAAATTGGGAAATGGATAAGTGAAGAATCGGAGATGCGGAGAAACAAATAATTAGAGAATTGGAGAGTTGGAGAATTGGAGAATCGGAGAATTAAGAACTAAGGAATTAGAGAATTAGAAGAATTACACGAATTAGTTAAATTAGGAATTGAAGAATATAAGAATTCTAGAATTCAGAAATCAACTTATAGTAAAGAACAAGAGAATTGAAGAAACGGCGAAGTGGAAGAAAATGAAAGATGACATATTAGATAATTGGAGCATTGGAGAATAAGAAAAATTAGGAGATTGAAAATAAAGAATAACAAAATTGAAAAAAAAAGAATTAGAAAGTGAGACCATTAGTACAAAGGTTATGCAAAACAGGGAGAATAATATTCTTTGTTGGCCAATGAAGAGAGCTGGCCCACAAAACAGAGGATTCCTTATTTGCGCATTCAAAGAGAAAAGAAGTGTGTAGAAGGCAGTGGAACTTCAAGGGAAGACATGGCATAAAGCCACCGTTTTTGTTGAAGAATTGAAGTGAAGTATGAGTCCATTTGGAATAAATTTTGGAATACAAATATTTGAACAATTTGCTGGAAATGATAGTTATATTAAGTGTAAAGTATGGGTAAATTTGAGTATAATATACAATACAAATTCATAAAAATTTGATGAGAAATGATAGTTATATTTGGATTAAATATTGAGTAAATTGGAAATAAATTTTGAAATGCAAATATTTAAAATTTGATTAAAATGATAGTTATATTTAGAGTAAAGTATAGGTAAATTTGACTATAATATGGAATACGAATTCGGTAAAATTTGATGAGAAATGATAGTTATATTTGGATTGAATTATGAGTAAATTGGCAATAAATTTTGAAATGCAGATACTTAAAATTTGATGGAAATGATAGTTATATTTAGAGTGAAGTAGATATGTTAATTTGGATTGTATTAAGGAATAAATTGCCGAGGTTTATAAAGAGGGGGATGTTGGAGTCGAAACTCCAGATGTCAAACAAATCATTTTGAGATGATGACATTCGATAAATTAATATCATGTGTTTTGATATAGATTGATTAATGTCTATACAAGAACTGCATTTTAAATAAAGGAGAACACTTTTTATATATTTTACGGTCTCTTCTCGCACATTTATCCAAAAAAGGAGCAAGCAAATATATATTGCTTTGTTTTGCTCAAAAAAAAGGTTTTTTAGCGCTACATTGTTCAATTTATAAGATTTTGCTATTTACTTGCTACATTTCGTTGCATTTTTCACGCATTTAATTTTACAGCCCGCTTTGACGCGAAACATCAATGATTTTTTTATTTTTTATAAGTTTTTGCTTAACTATGTATTTTTCTAGCCAAAAATAATACAAGGTGTAGCTTTTTACGAAGTAACGCATCAAAAAAAAAAAACATAACTGTGTACAAAAAATGTATTACACCAAATGTTCACCTTTTTGCTCGTTGTGTCAAAGTAAACAAAAGCTGATCTAATTTTTAAGTCTAATACTACAGAAGTACATTTTATTATGAGCAGTGTGTAAAAATAGATGACAATACCATGTTTTGCATTGTTTGTTTATATTGCAGTAAGCTTATGTATTTTATTTATAGTAATCTTATTTATATAAATATCTTTTTTTGTTTTTTTTGTTTCATTTTAGTTTTTTTTCTAATACTGTTTCGTAAATTAAATATGCTTTATCACAAGAAAAATAAATATCAAAACATATTGTACAAAAAAAATCATGGCATACTACTAAAAAACAAAAGAATTATGTACAAACCCCCTTACCGGTAATATGATTCAGGCAGAGTATATGTAATAGTATATTTTTTTTGCAATAAAAACAATATTTTTAGATAAATGGGACATGAACTGGAATCAAAACCCATTTTTCAATTACGACTGAGTTTCTTTGGTTTTTAATTGCAACCAATTTGGTTCTACTTTTTACTTTAAGGTTTTTTGGGCTACATTGTACACGAAACCTTGTTTTTTTTTTGGTTTTGCATTTTTTTAGTGTTCGGTTATGCATATAATCTCATACAAAAAAGAAACGGCCACTGTAAATTAATTAAATGCATCCGCAATACGTGTTAAAAAACGAGATTTATATACTTTTACATGCATTTTATAGTTCTATATATAACTATATGTTTGTATATTTTTTTTTGTCATTCATTAAAGTACAAATTCTGTTTAATTAATGCAAATGCGACTTTTGTATTATATAAAAAACCCTGCATTTACTTAGAAACACTTTTACATATACAAAAAAACAAAAAAACTATACATAAATGTGTATAATTGACGTGCATTAGCATAAGAAATACGGTAAATTATGAGCACAGAACTTTGTGTATTTTTACGTGACAAAAAAAACACGACAAAAACAAAAATGAACGCAACTGAAAACTTGATACCTATATAGTCGATCGCAACAACATTTCTATGGTATTTTGTCGCTGCAAAAAGAAAATAAAAATATTTTAAAAGCGTATTATTACCATATTCAATATATTATTGTTTTTTAGTTTTTCTTTATGTAAGTTTTTATTAGTTTATTAAAGTGATTTTTTTCTTATAATTTCGGACAAAAAAGGCTAAGGAAAAATTACAAAAAGACATTTAAAAAACACTTTAAAACAAACAATGTGGGTTTTTTTATCCCTGGACATACAGCGGTTTTATATAATAAATGTGGCGCGCGCAGCGCGCCACCCGTGCGCAGCCCGCCTCCGGGCCAGACAAAATAAAAAGCAAAAATTGAGATATGGGAAAAGTGTTGGAAGGTCGTAAATTATTTAAAAAAAAATAGATTTTTAAAAACAAAAATATTTTTTGTTTAAATGATTTTCTAAAAAAAATTTTAAGAATAATTCAAAAATATGAAATTTGTTTACCTTTTGCAAAATATTGCTAAAAAATATTTTTTTTGGCAATTTAGATTATGTTATTGTTTTATTTTTGCTGCTTTGCCGCCCTAAAAAAGGGATGCGCACGAGTGGCGCGCTGCGCGCGCCACAATAAATAAACGCTAAGTATGACATTCTATTGAATTACGGTTTACGGGTACCTATAATTTAAACATATCCCAATACGTACAGTCATTGTTAAAAAAGGGTCATTTTTAATTAATTTGGGTAATATTTTCAATTTAAAGATTTTTCCCAAAAAAAGAAGCCTGCATATATGTTCCTGAAAGATTAGTAAAACACGCAAAAAAATATTTTTTTTACGACAAATTTTGCATTTATTGTATAACATATGTAGGGCGTGTTCACTTTTTTCCTATGGGGTTTTTACTCAATAGGGTTTTTTATATTAAGCATGATATAGTAAAAAGAAAAATTCATTTATATTTTGTAGTGATTTTTTTAATTATACTTATTTTTTTTTAATTTTTAATTATTAAATATATATTACTTTTATAATTTATTAAAAACCTGTTAGTGAAAAATTTGACGTGATCACTTTAAACAACCTATAGGTAGAAAAACCAGCAAAATAATTACATCTAAAAGTTTTCTATGGGTCGACCCATAGGATTTTTCTTTTTTCAAATTGCCTACCTCATAATTTTCTGTTACGATAAGGTAAAAATAAGCACTTTAAAAGTAAAACCATATGAATTAATGCCATAAAAAAAGAGATGAAAATCCTCTAGGTAAAAGATCTTACCATAGGAAGTGAAAAGGACTACGCTCAATCTTTTTTTTACGAGTTTTTGTTTATTTGTTACATTAGGCATGCCGAAATTTTAGCATATATGCAATTTACTTTAGTTTTCTATATCTATAGTGCGTTCAACTTTTTTTAAGAGAACTACCGGAAGGGCTAGTATTATATACCTATATAACTATTTGTTATAAATCTTATACTATCAATTTTTTTCCTATGGTTTGCTATTTTACAGTTGTCAAAAGATCAAGAGATAAGTTAACAGGCAGTATTGATGCCATTCGAATTTTATTTTAGTAAAGCAGCTATATATTTAGTTTTTTATAAGACAATGTATAGGTATTTTGTCTATGGATAAAAAAGAACAATAAAAAGAAAAATATAATATGAGAAGTATTAAAACACCAAAGAAACGACGTTCGCGTGTTCAAATATAACATAGCAAACGCATTCATACGCAAATACTCAAGATTATGTTTTTTTAGTCAATTTTAACAAGTTTTATCTATGATAATCATACTTTAAATAAAATATAAGATTGCTTTATCTATCTTTAAATTGACACATCTTGTCTTATAGGTTTTGTGTATTTTGCACTGTTTATCAAAGATCTCACACTTTATGACTCAATATTTACACAGGCTCTTTAATAAACTTCTGTAGTTTTCAGCATGCATTAACAGCTTGATAAAGCATATCTAAAGCAAAAAAACACGCAAATTATTGAAATAAGTAGCCTTACTATAAAAGTACAGCAAAACTTTTTCTTTAAGATTTTTTCATTTTACGCGATGCAATATCCAATCTTCTAAAAAAAAAAAATTATGTATTTTAATGTGTTAATAAGCTATAAATAGTAGTGTTTTGTGTGTACTATGTTATCCTGATTTTTATCAGTAAGATAAATATTTTGTCACATATTATAAACAAATTAATTTTTTAAACCTTAACACGAATAATAAAATTTTGGCACAAAATGCGCGTAAACTTCGACCGCATCCTATAAACGAACTTAACTAGTGTTGTGTTGATCACGAAAATTTGTAATAAAAGCGTTTTTAGTTGTTTAAAAAATATTTTTGGAATTTAAAAAATAAACATTTTTAATAATGTTATGATTTTACTTATATACCTACACTTAAAACTTTTTTTATAATCTTGTTGTATTACCTTCATCCGTTATTTAATGGTTTTGTAAGAAATGATGCTGTATATATAAGAAGTTACTACAGAAGGTTCCTGTAGTCTTAAATAACGAAATAAATTTCGTAACAAGGTTAAAGTTAGTTCGTATACAGCAAAATTACGACTTTTGCCTAATTAATGTCCTTTTTGCTGTGTCATATACATTTGCACAAAGGAAAGCACATAAAATCGTGTAAGAATACCATATTCTTTAATAACTAGATATTGCGGTCAAAAATAATAATTTTTACTTTTATAAAATTTTTTAAAACATATTTTTTAGGGTGCATCATTATTTGAAAAACAGACTCCAAGCATTGATTAGAACACCTCGACAACTAGAAACATGATAAAAGTATGTAAAGTTAACCAAATTCTGTCGTAAGTAACTGGAGTACGGCTGTAAAAATTTTTTGTTGTTTTTAAGTATTTATAACAATAACAATATTTGTTATTAAAGGGGTGTTATTAATGCTATATTTGTAATTCTATAATGCGAGTTTTTCTGTTGAGAAAAATATTTTTGCATGGGTTTTAAGTAGTTTTCTGTAGTTTTAACTTTTTTTGTAGTATTTTGTATAAATAATTTTTGCATAATATGTATTTAATATTCGTCTATATTTTACTTTTACATGGTATAGTTTCAAAATGCTCAAAAAACTACAGTCATTTTGTAAATTCGTGACCCATTAGAATATTTGCTACAAACTGAAAATACTCTCATTGCAAATATAAATTTTGTGGGTTTTTGAAATGCATCTTATCGTAATTATATATATTTTATCATAAAAAATCTTCTTAAGCATGTTATATTGTATCAATCAAGCGCGTGGTTTTTTTATCTTTCGTTACAGTATATATTAAGTGGTTATTACTAGTATACACATTTTAGATAATTGTTTAAACTTTATTAAAAGTTTTTACTTCATATGCTTCTTTTTTTTATTTTTAGTGTTGCAAGTTTTATATACGATTGCAATAACAATAAAAAAATAGAACATTCGATATCTAATTACCTCTGATATATGCCAATATGCAATATTTGATAGAAACTATACATCAACGTTGTTTCTTTGTGACTGATATAGTGCAATTATGCTTTGCACATTTTAGAACATATATTTGTCTAGTTGTTTGTATATTTGATATATTTTTGCGTCAGTCCGCTCTTAATTAACTAAATGCTTTTTGAATGGTAAGGATTCACTTTAAATACACATGATCTTCAATTTAGGAATTATAAAAAAAAAGTTGCAATAAAAATGATACATATTACCTCTAAGACACAAAAACGTAGTTCAGATATTTGTGCAGCGATTTTAATGCCGGTCCAACATTATAAAATTGCATTTTATTGTTATATACATAGTTTTTACCAATGAAAAATAAATTTTGTTGATGCATTTTCATTAAGTTTTGACATATTAAATGAATCATGCTATTTTGATGACTGTCTTAATATATGTAATAATCTTGTATGCATTCTATGTGAAGTTTATTGTTTTGTATATTGTTAGAAGTTTAATTATGAATGTCTATTCAAAATTAAATATTAAATTTGGTAATTTAAAAAGCTTAATAAACTAGTTTCAAAAGGTAGTATTAAGTTTCCTATACAACATTATAAATTAATTTAGTCTAAGACCAATTGAACAACCCTTTTAATTGTTGAGAGTAAAAAATATACTTTTAACTTATCAAAATTTTAAATTTAAAGCAAAACTTTTACAAATTAAAAATTTAAATCGTAAAACCAACTGTGCTAAAAACCCTGTAAATCACAATATAGAATCTGCTTTTTTTAAATGCATAACTTCCATACTTTATTATGTTATTTTAAACGATAAGTTCACTCTTTTTAGTTAAGAAAATATATATATACGAAACATTTGTATATTTATAAAGAATAACAGCCAAAAGCACTTAAAAAGAGGTCATATAAAACAATATAACCTTACAAAAAAATAATTTATGAGTATTTTGCAATATAAATAACGATTTCAACATAAAATTTTCAATATCAAAAAAACTACATTTTTTTTTGTCACCCCTTCATATATAGCTATAACCCCACATATTCGTTTTTTGTAATTGCTTACGAATTACTCACCACTTATACGGATTTACTGGACTTTTTAAGGATATTGCACATGTAAAAAATGTGCATATGCAAGTTGTATAGAAAATAAAAAAAACTTTTAGCGAAAAAAAAGTTTTGAAATTACTTTTATTTTTCATATTTAAATATAGAAAATAAAATCTGAAAAAATCTGACAATTTTCTGTGCTATAGAATACGTTTATACTGGATAGGGTATTGTGATCAGCAATAAAACTAATGATTTGCCTGTATTTTTTCTTTAATAACGTATGCTTTTTAAACATAACTCATGTATATTCTTCTTTTTTTTGACATACACGAACACAAAAAATCTTAAAAAGTATACGAATTGTATTTTAATAAAAAAATCACATATCATATGAACTTTTTTATTGCCATTTTTGTCTTCAAATATATTTGTAAAAATATCTGCTGTTCTAAAAACAAACATCATTTAAAACCTATACAAAAGGAGTAAAATCCCACGATAAACATTCAAAAACGTATACTAGCTAGTATGATGTATTAAATTTGCAAAAAAACTATATTCATGCGGGTATTTAGGTAAATGGGGTATAGTCTCTTTTGTTGCAACCCTTACGAATGAAAAATTAGTCGCATCAATATATTGTTTTTTTTTACATTTTGTTTACTCTTGTGAAAAAATTTTATCATTCACAACAGTTATACTGTTAATATTTGTGCGTTTTTCATGCAAAAAAAATACAAAAATCAATTTTATATTAGGTAAAATGCACAAGATCTACATAAGCAACTGCAAATATCAGCTTTCTGAGTAATGTTTAAGGTATCGATATTTAAGACATGCGCAATATATATACAATTTTTCTTTTGAAGTATATTGGTATATTGATATTATCTTTTTAATATATTTTTATTTAGATTAAATATTTATAAAATATCGATATGTTTAAAATAATATCGGTAAAATTACTAGTAGACAGATACAAACGAAATTCTTTGCAAAACTGAATAAATAAAAGATAAGTATGCCATTTACGAAGTGCATACTAAAATTTAATTTGCAGAAGATATCCATTTATTTACTAAATTCCTTTTCATTACATCTACAAATTAACTTATTTTTTAAAAAAATCATTTCCAAAAGCTGCACTCCTATCACTTAACAAAAATACTCCGCAGAAAAATATCAGCCGACGCTCACTTGAGTAATTGAAACTGCAAGTAAAAAAATGCAATCCTTGATAAATCTATCCAGATTAATTTTATGTATTTTTCCGGCTTTGTACTAGTTATACGACACAAACAGTGTCTGAATTTTGTAAAAATGCATATATAAAATTATAAATTGAGTGTATTGATTTTGGAGGATCCAAAATTACTTTATTTGATTAATTTTTCGGTTTTATATCTTTGTACTGCATCAGTCCTTGTTCGAATAAATAAAAGCTGTTAGTAGAATTTTGTCAAGCTGTTGTGTACAGAATATTATGAAGATAAATAAAATAGATTTGTATATAGTTAATAAAATCTTTTGCATCTTTTATCTTAGTTTCAGATACAGTTTATTTATATTTTATACCTAATAATAAACACGTATCAAATATCTTGTTTTTAAAAATGTTATCATTATACCATCAATTTGTATTAAAAGGCTTTTGGATAATTCAGATTGTATTGTTCGTATATAATCTTGGCATTCAATTATAAAAGAAAAAAATTCATAAGGTAAAATATATTCGTATTGTATCATTTAGGATAATATATCGTTTTTTTCTATAGTGTCAAAAATTTCCGAAAGATCTCCACTCAGATCCCAAAAAATGAAAATCGTTCTTTGTTTTTGTATTTCTCTTACAGTCATATTTGCATACGAACAGTCTCAAAATCATCTTATATGTACTTCCCCAACGCGTAATACAATCGAATATTGGTAACTTATTTTTTTTCTGTAATTGCGAACTGCGAATTTATTTGGTTTTCTTAGCTCTTAAACTAGATTTCTTGCTTTAGATTTTATACATTTTATATCCCCATTTTTACATATGTATCATTTTTCAATAGTTGTATGGTATAGCATATGCAACCATTTGTTTTCGATTTGAACATTGAAATTACTATATTTTGCCATGAAGGTAGTAAATTTTTGATTATATGGTTGTATAAATATGGATTCGATAGCTTCTACTAAATCGAAATTTCTTGCATAATAAATTCATAATCATTTCCAATACAATGTTTTGTATTCTTTTCATCTGTATAGTAATAATTTTGTAATTCACTGACACTTTTCATCATATTGGCAGCGTTATCGGTAGTAATAGCAATTACTTGTTTCTTATAAATTTTGTTCGTGCAAACACTTACTTTCATTCTTGACTTATCTAATCCTGTATGATTTTGTATATATCTTTCTCACAGCCGTAGTATATATTCTACTTCTATTTTCAACATTATTATAAACTTGAACATTCAACCCTAAAATGCTTCTCCCTATTCTCGATGCATAGTCAGCTTCAAGATATATAAGTTAATCGTGTACAACTTGTATATTTGTGTTTGCTATGCGCCTATGGCGATGCTGCCGAACAATGGAACGACCATCGATTGGCGCTCTGGCATCGCTACGCTCCTGGAGCGAAATTTCGGCCCTCGATCGTAGGCAATGCATTAGCGCCGCTATTATACATCATTTGACTTTGTGTATATAGTTATAAAAAGTACGGAAAATGTGCAGAGACCACTATCTTTGTGTAGAACTTTTTTTTTACCAAAGATAGCAAAATTCTTATCTAATTAATTGTAACATTGGATAAAAAGCAATTAAAGCCAATGTTATAATAAATAGAAGTATTAAATGGCTTGTCCAAATGAATTGAACTTAAAGCCTCGCTCGTCCAACGATCTGCTTTCTTAATTAGATTTCTATAGTTGTTATAAACCCCAGAATGTTTTCACTTGTATATGTAGGATTGTTGTTAATATATTTTTGTAAATGCATCACACATGCTTCTTTAACTTAATAGTAAAAAACGACAAAGATATGTTATGCGTAACTTACTTGCTTTAGAATATAAACATAAGATTTGGTTACCTGGTGGATGTTCTTCGACCGCTTTTCCACCTATTGTCTACATTTAAATTAAGTAAAACACACCTGTCTGCAGCATCATTATAAATTGTACTTTTAATAAGTTGGCATTCTTCTTCTTTCTTATCATTTTTAAGATACAGTTTTTTTTGTATATCTCTATATGGTTACATCTCAAATGAGACTTACAAATGATGAATGACGGGCATTTAATACATGGTTTTGGACACTCTGCAATTATTCACCTTCCAAAAGACTTGTCGTTTAAAATGTCAATATATTGATATATGGGATTGTTGTGATGTGTCATATAGAGGACTGTATACAGGTAAATGTAAAAGAATTGCAGCGAATACCGAAAATATTTTTTTTAAAACAAAAAATGATACAACCAGGTAAGATAATAATGTAATAGATGTCATTGTAGTTTACTGCGTTAAAATGCAAGAAAAATATGTCATTCTCTGATATGTCTTTTATCTAACTGCTAAATAAACTTGGGTTGTTTTGAGTATATGTTTTTTATATTACAACCTCATGCTGTCGTCAATGAAGTGCTGTTTAAAAATATAGTGCTCGTGCACGTTTTCCTTTCTATATTCATATACAATTGCCCTGTAATTTCATCTTTTTACAAAAAAAATCATCATCTTCTAAAAGTCCGAGCTATTTTGAATTTGCTTGCATTGGCTCATTTTTATATAAAACTAGTACCTACAAAGACCTTCTCGTTGCCTTGCAACTTTACGTATTACAAATTTTTGTATTTTTACTGTTTGTATAGATGTTTTTTTATCTTTACGTCTTAGTATTTATGCTAGATGGGTTTATCGATCAATCTCGACATATTTTATACGAATACACGACAGGATTGCATTCAATCTCGACAAATGCATTCAAGCTCGACGACTTGCAATCCACCGCGACTGATTTGCGATCAATCTCGAAGTATTTGAAGTTAGCCTCGACGAGTTTGCAATCAAACTCGACATGATTGCATTTATCTCGACGAATTTCATACCTTTTTGTTCTTTTTGCAATCAATCTCGACAGAAGCGAAAAATAGTAAAAAAATATAAAACAATCTATATTTTTTATAACAAAAAAAGGATTAATATTAAGTATCATATTTAAAGTAAAAAATTTACCAATATGGTGTTAATGTTATCGCGCCTGGGAAGCAATAATTATGTAGATATAGATTATTTTAAAATGAAACAATAGAATATTGTATTTCTTAGTAGGTTAAAAAAATTACATATAAAGACTAAAATTGCGCGTGGTTGAATAGTGATTATGTTTTATTACAAACCATTGGCAAGAGATCAGTCGTATTTGCCTTGAAAAGAAAATTGAAAAGTGATTTTTGATTCTTATAAAGTTCATGTAATGAGTTTATTGTTTTATTCTTAAAGGTTATACAAAAACTACAATAATCACTAAAAAATTACTTACAAAACGCAAATACAACTGATTTTTCCGTGGTTAGTAATATCACATCATCAATAACCACTCATGCATAATTAAAGTTTTTTTTTTATAAATAAACAAACTTACTAAAAAATAAATGGATGTTTTGTTCAGTTATAAATTGTCTTAAGGTATTTAATTTTTTTGCTTTAAGCGCGCTGGAAATTTTTACCCCATTGAAGCATTTTTTGATGGTAATATGATACTAAATAATGTGTCTTTGTTTTGTGAAAAATATAGATTATCAAATCTCTTTTTTTTTGTTTTTTGCTAAGATTGATTGCCAACAGGTTGATATTGATTGCAATGTGTCGAGATCGAATGCAATAATGTCGACATTGATTGCCAATCAGTCGAGATTGATTAAAAATGGTTGAGGCTGACTGGAAATCAATCGAGATTGCTAGAAATCTTGTCGAGTTCGGTTGCAGACATGTCGAGATCGATCAATAAATCCTATAATATTGGGGTACAAAATTAAAGCTGATAAAAGAGAAAATAAATTATTTATCGATAAATACAATTAAAAATCGATATATATATCGATATGTAATGCACTGATTCTGATATTCAGGGAACATCCTAGTTAAAAAAAAATGGTAATGTTTTTATATACGGTATTAGACAAAGCTCAAAGAGAATATGAAATATAAATCAAATATATATATGTTTGCGTAAAAGAATAGACGTCTGAAAAACAGGTTTTTGTTTATAAATAAAAAGTTTGTCGCGAAATCCTCTAATAAAAAAAAACATGTGTTCAACATAAAATTCAAATTATATCTGACTATGTTATTTATATATTAGGTTGTGTCTGTCAGAAATTATCACTTCGTTTTGGTCACAAAAACGCATGTGTCATTTGCATCTTTTTAATAAAACCTTCGTGCAAGATCCGTAGGTGAAATTTCAAGAACTATTACCTAAAGAAAAAAAGCACTAACCGAATAAAAGAAAATTTCATGAGCTTTTTCAAACACTTATACACGTTTTATTCTACGAAAAAAAGTCTAAAAATATATACATCAAAAATGCAAATATATTAAAGATTTTTTGTACAATCAATACCATGTTACCTTGTACAATACCAATAAAATATAACTCGAAAAAAAAACAGATCACTAAAAAACTTAATAAAAAATGTTTTATTTTTTTTTTGTTTTAGTATATTTAGATATTTCGTTTTTTACTGACTACTGTTGTTCATTAGGCGTATACCAGCTAGTTTTAACAATTCTGTTAGGCAGCACTTTGACAAGGGCGTTTGGCTTATTGTAAAAATTATTTTTTTCAGATTTTTTTTATCCCTTTGGGTTACTGGCCCGCCCTGGCCCATGCTTAGCATGTGCGTAAATGTGCCATTTTTAGACAAAAATGTAAGCGGGCTAGGCTCGGGCTTCTAATGATAAGTCTGCATACTGACAGTGACCCCCCGCCTTTAAACCGTCACCTTTGGAATACAAAAAATATAAAAATGACAAAGGCATAGTAAAATCGTAATAGATTATATAAAAGCCAAAAATAAACCCATTTAACCTTAAGAACCGTATTTACAGCAATTTAAAGTTTTTAGCTTCTAGTTTTTCTTGTTTTTATATTTTTTATTATTATAATTTGGAAAAAAAAAAAAAATAGAAAAAATAGTTTTGATAATAATCCAATTAGGTCGTAAATGCACACTTGAAGCTATTTATAGGAACAAATGATATGCAAAAAGTAGCTTAGTTACAACTAAGCACATTGACGTACGTTCGTCTGTTTAAAACGCCTAAAATCATGTCTTAACGTGTTTTGCAATCATCCCTCAAAAAAGATTAAGTATAAAAAAAAGTGTTTTTTGACGGTTTTTACAAGAAGCTTTTATTTGCCATTTTTTGCAAAATAACACATAAACTTTTAGTACCGAGTAAAAACTTTTTCAAAAGTTACTGAAAAAGCATTCTATCGCGTAAAAAACACACACTGATTTAAGTTAAGTATGTGATACGCCTATTTTGTAGAAATTTTATAAAAACCGTGGTTGAGCAAAAAAGCTACGTCTTAAATTTGTGTTAAGTTGATTTTTATTGTCGAATATGAATTTATATGTCAAAATACAAGAAGTGACAATATATTTGGTTGCATGAATATAGTTTATACAGCAAAAAATACCATTTGAAAGTAATGATCAACTAATTGTTTAAATCTAATTTTCTAAATCTTTCGTTTAGATAGGTTAAATTGTTTAAATTGATACTCAATTGATATATTATATATTTTTTCAGTTGTAAAAATAGTGATCAAGTAATCGTCAAGTATTTCCTGTAAGTTTTTTTTATCCTACGGCTTTTCTCGAGATTTTTTTTGCATACATATTTTTTCAAAAAAGTTATATAAACTTTTATTAGAAAAGTTTTTTATTTTTATAAGATTTGGTCTATGCAAAAAAAGTAGGGTTCAATAAAATTCTGCGTGTTAATAGTATTTATGTGCATGACACTATTAAACAACACATTTGTTTTTTTAATAAGAAACATGTGTCTCTATTTTTTTGTAATAATTATCTTATCCCATTTAAGTTTTTTACTAGCGTATCATAAAAATATTTTTTTTTTGAATCTATAATTTTTCTATAATAAAATACAATTTTTTTCTATGTGTCATAAAAAGGAGAAAAATAACCATGAATAAGTTGCCTATGAATAAAACGTAATTAAAAAAATAGTCAATGTCTTTAGTAAAATACCCATATGCATTTTTGGTTATTATATTGACAAAAATAACCATTGGTAAAAACTTTAAATGTCCTTAGTATCTTGTAAACCCTGAAGATTTTAGTATAAATAACTTTGGATCTAAAGTTTTAACATATTTACACGCCTCATAAAAAAATTAAGTTTTTAGTGCGGTTATTGGTTGAGAATCTAGCGTAGGCGAGTAATATAAACTTTTTAAATCTTGAAATCTTGCTCGCCATAAACATATTAGTGTTTATTATCGCAAAATTCTCATTTTTTTGAAGGAAATCAATTTAAAGGGCATTTTTTTATTATAAAAATATATAGATAATATTTTTCCTTTAAGAATTTGCTATTTTTTATTTTATTTTTTGCATTTCAGCTATATTAAACACTAAAGTATTACCGATTGATCAATATAAAATGGAAAAATGGCATGCAATAAAAAACTAAATATGGTGCAATTTGACTAGAAAGAATACCGTAAATGTTCATGTTTCAGGGTGTTTTTTGTAAGAAGAGTATCTTTTTTTCATTTAGCAAGCACCAAAGCGGAAAAAAATATTTGAGTTACAAAAAATTACTTCAAAAATATTTAAATTTTGTACAGACTACAACACTTTAATATACTGATATATAAAACTTACAGGATCATTTTTCGCACAAATAGTTATAGAATATACAATACTTCATTTTTTTTATTTATCAAACGACAGATTTTTCAGCCTAATAATACTTTTCTCTTTTTTTTCGTGGTTTTTGTCATAGCATTATTATGTTTTAGAAAAATATTGTACAAAAACTAGGTCCTATATAATCCCTATAACATTAATGTGGTATGGGTATAATGAAATTTTTGCTTTTACAAAATATTACGAATAGGCCGGTAAAAGTCAGTGATCTTGTAGTACAAACAGGGTTGTGCAAAGGCAATGGAATATGTCAAATATGGCCATACAATATATGGCAATAATGGTGGAAAGACTCTTACCATATTCTAACATATTAACATATAACATAAAAAAAGGCAAAACAAAAAATGATACCCAGTTTTAGGCTAAAAAAATTATCTAAATATTTTGAATTAATAAAAATATTAAAAATGTGCAATAAATATTAATATGAGTAATCTTTTGCCTAAAATAGAAAGTTTACACGACAAAATAATATTTTACAGACAGAATATATTTCCAACACAAAATTATGTTTCCCAGAAACAATTACTTTGGTCTAAATGCTGGGTATGCTCCCAAAGAGTACTTCTTTTAGTGCGAATAACCGCACGCCAAATCGTATTTTAGCACAATTTTATGCGCGATCAAGAGAATGCGCAAAGTGACACATTATGGGTTATCAAAATTTGCAAAATAATGTCTTAAATCATTGATTATGTGCAAATATAATTCATAATGATTTAATTGATTTTTATCAAGAGAATATGTGAATTTAATTTAATTTAAAAATGTGAAATCATTAATCATGAATTTGAATTATTTTACTGATATAGAAAAATTATATAAAGGTGAACATTTAAAATAAATAACTACATTTCAATCTTCTTCGTGGTTTCTAAAAGAAAGGAGTCAAAGCCCGACACATCCAACACTAAAGGTTTGAATTTTGACTTTTTGTGCGGAAAAATATGGTAACCCCATTATAGCCATTTTTTAATCATGTTGGAGAGTAACAATTTTTGGCATAATAATATACCCATACCATATTGCAAACCCATGAATGCAAAGTACACTCACGCTTAAACTTTTACTTAAGTTTCTTTTAATATAAAAATACTTTAAAAATAAACAATAATTTTACTAAATTAAATATCTTGCCCGAAAATAATATTATTATCTTTTTTCTTATCATAAAATATCAATTTTACTTTTGCAATCGTGTTGTATAAGTCGATCGCACTTAGGGTTTGCAATTACCCGGGTATTCGGGTACCCCGATTTTTTTTAAAAAACTGTCTTAAAGATTACCCGGATGCCCAAATTACCCGGGTAATCCCCCATAAGAATTATCATTTTTTTTCGTATCTATACCTTACAAAACGATTCCTAAAAATTTAATTTTTTTTAGAAAAGGCGTATTTTTTAAGCACTTCAGTGTCAAAAACATGAAGAAGCCTTTCTATTTCTGTTCCGTTTTTAAAAAATTTATATGTAAAAAGAAGCATGCAATATGAAAATCGTTTTTATTTTATGGTTGCTTACTCACTCAATCTTAGTTGTATGTAAAAATATGTATATTGAAATTTCCTGCATCATTCATTTGAAAAAAATAATTTTATTGACATTCACAACAAACAGATTTAAAATACTTACGTGATTATATGACGACTTTTTGATTTTTTAAGACCAGTCATTATTTTTATTTCTATTTAAAACTTAATTGGTGACGCATTGTCTTCTTTATTGTCACAAACTCGCCACAAAAAATATACGGAGCAATAAATAAATTTATAAAATAATTTGTAAAATTGTTTTAATAATCAAAACTTGCTTGTTTTTTTATTTGTAAATTTGTTTTCTTTTTGAAAAATAAATTCAATTTTTTGCATTATAAACTAGCACAAATTTACTTACATTTATTTATTTAAGGCGCAAAAGTACATGAGTTAATTCACAAGATTTATAATTAACCACGTTTTTATACTTTATACGTAATATTAGACATAATCACAACTTAAACATATGCCATGTGCATGTTTTTGCAAACATTTATCATATACTAAAGTATATCACAATACTCTTAACAAGTAATTGATTGTTCTATTAATAACGAAATACTAGATTCATACGAAATCGCTTTTTAATTTGTCAGTTTTTGACGCTAATTTTTTTAAAATATACATTTACTGTAATATCATTTATCCAATATAAAAAGGGCAATTCTTTTTATAGATGCATCTTTTGGATGAGGCGGGAGGAAACTTTCGACTTCTTAGTAAAAACCATAAAACCTAGTATGTACTAAAAATGTTATCACTTATAAAGCTCTGTATCTAAAACCACGATCACTGATATGATAAATTAAAAACTACTACCCAAATCTGCAGATAGATCATGTATCATATCAACAAATTATCCAATACCCATTTTGATGACAAATAATACTTTAAATAGCGAATATTTTTGCGTAAACGATATATCTCGGCGATTAACGTCGTTTCCGATCCCGAAATCGCGTTTTTGAGCCTTCGTTTGTATATGTAATCATGACTTCTTTAACCCTTTCACCATTCATCACACCTATAGGTGTGATGAAAAATGATTTCCTGTTTTTGAATCACACCTATAGGTGTGATGAAAAATGATTTCTAATTTGATAAACACACCTATTGGTGTGATGAAAAATGATTTCTAATTTGTGAATCGCACCTATAGGTGTGATGAAAAATGAATTCTTATTTGAGAATCACACCTATAGGTGTGATGACAAAGGATTTCATATTTGAGAACCACGCCTATAGGTGTGATGAAAAATGATTCCTAATTTATGAATCTTATCTTTAGGCGCGATGGAAAATGATTTCCACTGTAAAAATCACACTTAGTTGTGTGATGAAAATTCTTTATTAATTTAAGAATCACGCCTATAGGTGTGGTGAACATTAATATACAATTCAAAGATATCACCTAGAGATGT
>JAQFYM010001040.1:0-41587 GCA_034694785.1 Agrenia bidenticulata
CCAAATGACATCAGACTATATGAAAATATTTTTTGATGTGTTGATATCGGAAAGACAATAAAAGTAATCTCAATCTCTCAATCTCAATCTCAACATGGGGAGAAATATTTTGAGTTACCTGGCTTTCCTTTATAGACAATAGGTGGTGACTAGGGATGTTTTGAAGTTAAATGAATTAGAGAACTTGAGAAATTTTCTTTTTAAATTGTAGTTATTCGTGATTGACCCTGTAGCTCTCTGTCATGCATTTATATCAGACTAGTATCGAAGGCCCGTCCTTGCCGGATCACCTGTCTCTAGAGCGCGGTGTTGGTGATATTTTTAATACGTTGGTCTTACACGTCACTTTGGGCCAAAAAATCGACGAGGCGAGAATCCAAGCCGAGTTTTGATTTATATACCACACCGCGATTGACCTTTTGACCACTAACAGTTCAATAGGTTACCGATTCAAATATTGATTCTTACGCGTGGAGTTGATGTATAGGGGCTTCAGATAAGCTATTCAGATTTGACCTGCGAGGTTGGGAAGTATGGTTCTATAGAAATCTTACGGACGAAAAGAGACACATTTTAACACTTTTATAGAGGGGATGAACCTAATAAAGCACAAGTCTTGTTGAGACCAATCCATTTTATAAAATCTCCTTAATTGAATTTACAAGATCATTAACTATGTTCATAGTAACAATCTGGCAAAAGGTCCTCAATTTTTTCTCTTTTATTTAAAAAGTGTCAATTGCAATTTGAATCATATGTCCTATTGTTCATAATATCCATAATATGATTGTAGACGTATTTGTCCGCGTCTATAGCAAGTACAAAATCCATGTGTGTCCAGTCTCGGTACGGAACTGAAATGAACTCTTTCATATTTGATCCAAGTTTTACGCCAAGCTTTCTCAGATCCTTCGAACCAAAATTTAAATTTAAAATACGGTCTTAATTTTTTTTAAATTTATTTTCAAATTGTATGACTGACCTTCGGAGTCACCAAATTGTCATTTTGGCCGGAATATAAAACGACAGGAACATTGAGAACAGACCAATCGTAGTCTGGGGGATTTACCGTTCCATACCTGTCAATATTTTCTAAGCCGTAGTCGTACTGCCGAAATTGTCCAGTTTGAATTGCTTGGCTTGAATGAGAGAAAGTCTTGGCGGAAACGATGTCCGGCAGGTGAGCCAGAACTCCCGGGAGAGTGGTCTGTAAGTTTAAATTTTAAATTATATTAGCCTCGAAACCAATGAGAAATTTTAAATTTACTTACGAAATTCGTTTGACAAGGATTGACGCCCATGAGCAAAAAGAACCCGTTGGCACACAAACCACAGTTAATGGCTGAATTGGGACAATGTCTCGTCACTTCCCCGATTATGGACCCTAAAGCGGAATGAGTGTACCGTCCTTTTCCTATCCTATTTTCTATCACCTGTTAACATTTTCATTTTATTTCATCAATTATTATATATTCCGCTTTTAGAGTTAACAATGATGAGAGCCAAATACAAGTAGCATATGCGGGAATACTTTGCCAAGGACAGATTGTTTCCCCTCATTTCTACTTATTTGCAAAGGATTCATATGCATATGCCACTGGGCATTTACCCTTAGGGGGGAAGACATAATAACTGTAATAATTTCTAGCTCATCAAAACTCTTTTGGGCAGCATTTAGTCTCCGTTCATCGTGAGGAGCCAAACTCCGCCATGCCCAGAAAACACTGGAGTAGACTGTAGCTCCTCTTTATTGAAAGTACCTTACCTCTACTGTATATGAGGAATAACTGACAGCTGCAGTCCGGAGGAAGGCATTCGTAGTGTTTCCAGTGTAGACGGCTGGGGCGAGGGCAAACATGGTCCGGATTTTGGACTGCAACTCCGGGTACAGGGTCATGGCTATAAAAAACTGACAGCCCCCTAGTGAGTGACCTATGTAGTACAGACTAGGCTGGCCGGAAGTTTCTGTTATGTACGAAATATAGGCTGGAACGTCGTATTTCCCCATCTCATACGAGCTTTGAAATTATTATTAATATTGAAAATAGACCAAGAAAAAAATTTGGCAGAATCAAAGATCTGAAAATGTTCAACCTGAAATCCCAGTATGTTAAGTTGTTAGGGTCATTGACCGGGAGGGAGACGTGGTTTTGTGAGTAAGTCGTACCCCTAGCGTTTCCTATCCATACGTCATAACCCGCATCGGCAAGCATGAAAACTGTAAGAAGATGAGACAGAAATTAAAATTACACAATTCCTATAATCTAATTATATAAATGGCGAAATATATGTACCTAGCGCCCTGTTGGCAGGTTGCCAAAACCATTGAGCTGAAGATGCTACTAAGCCATGCATGCAAAACACGGGTATTTTTTCAGCAGTGGAATTTGGGGATTTATCAGAATACGGGATTCTGTAAACCGTAAGAATGTAGCCGTCGTCTGTAGTAATATTATGTTCTTCTACGGGATATCCGAAAAATCGGATAAGGTCTGGCTGTAGAAAAAACAAATTCAATTATGCAAATTTTGAAAATTTTGAAAATACGGATTTTATCCTTATAGGTTTTAATAATTTCAATCGTCCAAAATGGTTAGCCAAAGTTAAAAAAAACCTTGGCATCGGAACTGGTGCGTACGGGCCTGTATACGGCTTGTAAAAAACTGTTACTTACTGTGCGGAAGCCAGCATAATTCGGGTATTCCTCCGTGGCATTGTTGACAATAAATTTGCATCTTCCTTTGATAACATCACAACTCTCGTCAGTCTCGTCCTCAAACGAGGAAACCAAGTTGACAAAGACGAGTGACAGAATCAAAAATGTACTCAAGTTGTGAAACTTCATGATGAAGTTTTGAGAATAAAATCTAGGACCAATGTCAAGTTGGACTAGTATAACGGTTTGTAAGTTTCACGAAAGTAATACTGATACCAATAATTCTACCGAATTTATATAGTCTGTGTTTTATTTGAACAGTTAGACTAACCTTGAAAAAATAAGTTATTCAACATAGGGATTTCTTTGAACGGGACTAATTAAATTTAATCGCATCAATTTGTATATTTCTCAGGAAATTATTTTTAACCATTTAATAATGTTGGTTAGAACAATTAGGCATATACTTGGGCGAATCATTTCACCGACCAGACCTCCAAGCCTGTATAGGACCTTGTATAGTATACGACTAAATTTCTAGTTTAGTTTCTCAAATTCATTTCAGTAAAGTGTCACAGCACAGGTCCAAGCAACCAATACTACAGTGCAGAAAGACATTAACCCTAACTGATTTGATGACAAATTTTGCTGACGTCTGTGTTATAAGGTACGGCGAGGTGTGAGTAATTAATTAGCCATTTTAAAGAATCGCTTGCATGTAATTATCATCTAATGCACAATGACTGCCACGAGCCACGACGTCGTTTCAACTGTTTCATATGAATAATCGTTTCTATATACTAATAATGCTTGCATAAAAAAAATCAATTCAATTTCTAGGAAGCATAGGATAATTATCTATGCACAATTTTAGGGATTTCAACAGCAAACATCCATTTTTACGTCAATTAAAATTGATTAATGGGGAAATATGCTTGCTTAGAATAAATTTGTTGGCAAAAAGGCTGCAACTAATTTCACTACCTTTTGCCATTTTAGATAGTTTATAATTAGAGTTGAAAACGAAAAGTGGACATGGCGTTTTTATCTTTTTGCAAGCCCTCGATGCTGTGTTGAAATTATGAATTTTTTAAAAAAGCAACGTCGGGCAAAGATGATGAGCCATATAGAGCCCATCATTAGAAATTCAGTAAAATTAGAGTTTTGTAATCTTTCCTCATGACTCATACTCATGAGCATCGTTGAACTCTAACACATCAACAAAAAACTCCTTTATACATTGAAATCAATGAATCAAATCCAAAAAAGAGTATTGTAATTATCGTAAACAATTGATATTAAATATTTTTTTAATGATTGGAAAGATCTCTCAGCCAGTTAGTTAAATTTTTTTTCTTTTTTGAATCTTTCAAGTCTTCTTTGAAAACTTCTTCTTGGACAACTTCTTCTTTGAAAACTTCCTCTTTGCATACTTCTTCTTTGAAAATATCTTCTTTGTAAAGATCTTCTTCTTTGACTTGAAAAGGTGTCATGACATTCTCCGAATCGATTAAATTACTTCCTAATGAATGTTTCCTTGTAAGTGGATTTGGTTGCATGGCCACAGCAGGATTGTTCGCTAGCATTTCTTCATTGAATTGTACGCTTAGAATGCTCACCGTACTATTAGCAGGTAATAATTTGGCATCGTAATCATACTGGTAATCTGTTGGTAGTGGGGGCAGGGGATTCAATGAGCCCACGGACGGACGTCGAAGAGGCGTATTACTTGCTGAAAATGAACGATGGAATTTCAACGCTTCTGCTAATGGCTCGGGTGGTAGAGGAGATGGAGTTCGAACTTCTGGTTTTATTTCTTGCCCTGGACTCAACGAACTGGCCGTCGATAACAAATGGAGGTCAATTAGATCACAAGCTTTTCCTGAAATTTCAATACATCAGTCTAATATTTGTGCAGGGGTTTATTTTTGGGTGGGAAATAATATAATATATAATTACTACATCAAAGTTAATTGTAACAACTTACCGAGTAAGATTATTGAGTTAAGTGTCCTGAAAGTAGCTACAGCGATAAATGCGATGAAGGTTAGTATGAAAGTAGGGAGATCGGCATGTGAAAGGCAAGGTCGAAGAACTCTAGCCAAAACAACAGCGAGTGGTAAGGGTACGAATCCGAGTCTTCTTCCAACCATGTCAGAATGATCAGAAAATGCCCGGCGCTGCTTTGTTTGAGCCAAATCATAAGCCAACGACAACGTGTAGTCGCGGAATACCTAGGAATTTAAAAACATACATTTTGTCAATACATGAATATACATGAGAACTATTTTATGGCGAGACAATTTTATGAATCTATTATTTTGTACCTCTGCAGGTATTTCGTTGAATCTGCAAATAAAGGCATGTTTGAGCCAATCGACTCCAATTTCGGCGAGAAGAACCATCAAACAGTCCGGGAAAAGGACCCAGAAACGAGCTTCTTCCCATGAATATTCCCGCATCGTTTGCAAGCATACAACCAGCAATAGGACACACAAATGAAACCGCTCGCGAATATCACTACAGCTGACCTACAAAATGGTTTTAAAAAAAATTGTGAATGTATTAATGTACATATAAGAAATTGACTATGGAAGAGGTCCGGTGGAGTTACTCCTAATTTTGTCGTTGGACAACTCACTTGAAAGAGGTTGATTTTGTCGAATTTCTTGAACACGGCTCCCTTGAGTTCCACAAAATTATTGGACATCATGACAGTAAGGAGAGCCCGGTTATTGGCATTGATAGCCACGGAGAGTGTAGTCCCTTGAAGCAATATCACAAGTGCGTGACCTAGAACGGTCAGAATCGTAAGTAACAAATGGGATGTAACGCTCATCGTCCTTTTTGATTTCCCTTCTTCGGTGGCCGTCAGGAATAAGGAGTCTGTTAGTCAATTAAAACATTTTAACTCAAATTTCCAGGTTTTGAAATTATTAAATAAAATTCTAACCGATTGTATCCTGCACGAAAGAGGCGAAAAGTCTATCTCCAACTTCGAGCATGTTGAAAAAAATATAAAGCTTGATAACAGATTGTGATTTGATGACATGGTAGAGTACACTCGTGTCAATGTACGTAAATAAATACACTGATGTACAAAATATAATCAGCTTCAACAGGTCACACCGGTCCGCCGGTTTCAATTCACTCCTAGATATATATTTCAAAACATTGTAATGACGAACTAAGTTTAATTTTTTTTAAGTGAAATTACCTTCTAGTACCGTAAGAGTTGAATAGCCCATTGGCATAGTTGAACATGGAGAAAGTGACCCTTAAGGGTAAATATGTGAACAGGAAGAGAAATGCATCCGCACATTGGAAAAATCCATAGCCCATCAATCGTTCCAGCTCACGAGGAATCGTCATAAACATGTACACCTACAAAATTATATTCATAAATACAAATTCCACTATCATTATTTGATTATAATATTTTTTTAAATTTGAATTCAAAAAATTCAAATCAATCGGAAATTGGGAAAAAATAAACAATTTTAAACCTCTAACAATTTTCAAAAATTATTTATTATTCCGAAAACAAGTTCGTTGTCAATTTGTTATGAAAAAGTATTTTAAATACTGACCTTCTCCCTCCGTGCATGAAATCGTTCTTCATCGAGTTCAAGGCTGTAACCCCGGGTCACCTCTGCCCTCACATACTCGAGCAGTTTCTTCATGGCATAATTTATAAGTTTTTGACTTATCTTTTGTATACACTTTTGAATAAGGCGCTTGTGAGACACCCTTCAGAGGGCAGGAAATAGTCTTTCTACTCTACTTCTAGTCTTCCTTCGTTAGTAACCGTCGGACCGATTTCAAAGCGGAGTAGCTCTTTCGATTCAGTTGACCCAGGAAGCCAGAGTCATAATTATGATTGACCCTTACCTTCAAAAGGTTAAAAATTCAAAAATATGCTTTTTCAACAGCGGCTTAAAAATTAATTTAAAATTAATTGAGTTGTCCCATTTACATTCATTACGTTTAATTTCACACCTACGAATCGTGTAGATTGGGCGGAAAGTAGACTTGAGTATTCGTTCTCAGCATTACAACTGGGTGTAGATATTTCGGCCGTTTCCCAATCCCTGCTGACTTTGACCTTTGTACTTTGAGCGGAATGGAAGATTGGAAACTAAATCCATCTTGACCTGGTTGAGTCCTTATTCGTGGGGCGTGTGGGTAGAGCTTGCAGGGTCACTCTTGGCTATAATTCTATTCAATTTGTCTCGCAAGGGGAAGCCCCTTAAGATTCACCATCTTCTCGATGAGATTGTGTTGGTTTTGATGATGTTTCGACAGGGGTTAAGTAAGTTTGGGCTCCTTTATTTGTCGCTTACATTTGGTTTGCTGGTGTTGTTTCTGAATTATGAGAATTACGTGACAAGTGAACTTACTGTTCCTCCCTTGGATAACGATTTAAAAAATCTTGCTCAATTAATTAAGAGTGGCTACAAGATTTTGGCGTCAGGGGCATTTGTGGAGAAAACGGGAATTAGTCAGGAAGACCAATTAAGAACTATTTTTGATGCGTTAGGAAATGAGATGAGTCGACATGGAGTTGCGGAGAAGGATGTGGATCTTTATTTTGTCAATTTAGCCGTGAAATTGATGAAAATGGCCTTAGAAGGGAAAATCGCAATATTTGAGGCTACAGCGATGAAAGGGGACGAAAGTTACCTGGTCGAATTTTGTTTGGTGAGTTGTACATTTGCAAAAAAATGCAAGTCCATTCCAATTTACGACCATCTTTCATGTGCTTAAATTTTCAATCTCACATTGCCGACTCGATTGGAAATCATATCAAATATTGGACACAAAGTGGACATGTCACAATTCTTGACACATTTAAAATTACTTGGCCAATTTGAATATACAATTTTTAGCTCAGGGTAAGCACCAGGCAACATTAGACGTGGTTATGAATTTCTATCGTTACTTAAATAAAACATACATACCTTACACTAATTGGTATGGACGAGCCTCTTCCAACATCGCATTTCTTAACTTGAGATCATTCTTTGACATTTATTCTCTCCTCGTACTTTCAGCAATTGTTATTTTCACTGTTGAGATACGCCACTTGATTGTAGTTTGTCTTAAGAGATCCCTTCGTAGGTTAAGTTCCCATTGGATCCAGTGCCGTGTAGTACGAAGGAACGGCCATGGCAATTTCCTTCAAGTTCACCCCTTCCAAAATTAAAATCTTGTAAAATTATTGATGGTTAAGGGCAGGTGCTAAACCGGAAGACAAAATGCACCAGGAATCACTATTTTACACTATCTTTCACATAGATTTATATACGGGTTGAAGGTCAATATCTCGAAAATGACAATCGAAAATGGTTAGGCTATGTACTTTAAAATTAGAATAATAAATTATATTTCTGTTTTAATATTTCCAAGATTATAACTTGGTTTTTATTGTTTCAAGTTACGATGAGAATAAAACTAATCTGCAAAGAGAATTGTGTTGTATATGTTCCACCGTTGAACCTTGGCGTCCTCCCGATGTTCACATCCAAAATAGCTCAAATACAGCGAAATCATTCTAAATACGATTATTATTAATGCACCAGTAAATCAAGTTAATTCGATCCCTTAACTATTGATCCATTACTAGGGATTGAGTGTCCTCCGTTATTATTAAATTTTATCTTTGTTAAGTCTTAATCTCCCCTGAAAAATACACCCTAATATGGTAATTTACATTTCTGACGACTGAACGATGGTCACAATGACGCGTTCCATTCTTATTTCCATGCAACGCATATTTCCTCACACATCTCCAGGATTAATTTGGTGTAAAATGAAGGATTAAGGACTCATGAGATACTTAATAAAGCCAACCCTTTGATTGAGTTGTCCTATTCAAGCCGACTCAAAATACCGTTCGTTCCTTTAATAAAACATACAAACTTTAGATTAGCTATATAAAAGCCTGTTTATTATGCCCCGAAATGGAGAGGTCTTGTTTTATTGCAATACTCAAGAAGGAAAAAAGATTCCTAACGATGGCCCCTTCTCTGCAAAATGCAAAGGGGGCCATGTCACGGCTCGTTCATTTATTACGGTGTGGAGAAGAGCAGCATCGTATTACTGGGATCGTATGGCTGGAGGTTGAGAAATTGAGGAGGGACGTGGACATGCCACATATTTAAATATTTAATACACTTTGTTAAATTAATACACGTGGATTGAAACTTACGTGACCTAAAATAGAAGGACAAATGAAATAGTTCATATGTTAGCTACTTTGTATCCATGATAATCCAGGGATGGGTTCGGCATCACAAGTCTCAAAGCTCATGAGCAAACATTCTGAAAACATGTTTAAAGTTTCTTATAGCATTGAAATTGTGTCTTGTTCACCCGAAATGGCATATTGGGATTCCATCCCATTGTTTCTATCATCAGAGACGGGGGAGGATGGAAAGGATTTTTATACTTTACAAAAGCCAATACTCGACTAAATATTTCAGACAATTTGATCGGGATTAAAATTCTTATAATTCAACAGTTATAATTTAGTTATTATAAACAGAATCCAAAAGCAGGTTCAGCTATATAGTCTGCTATAAGTAGCTTTAACAGCCAGTGTAAAGGTGTTTTTTAAATTAAATACCTCTCATCTTGAAAGGAAATCTCTTTTCTTTAGAGATGAAAGATGCTGGGACTTGTGATTGTTCATCCATCGATGGTGTCAAGCACGAGGGCCTTGGGATCGGATTTAGGGTTGGACGGGTTCGGAAACTGCAATTTCCACACCAAAGTCCAGAATGATGACCTTAAATTCCATGACCTTGCAGCCCAAGTCATCCAGGAGAATAAAGAAATGGGACCCCGGACATTTCATGACGCCATGAACAAAAGTGGAACGACGACCCCTTGGACTCTCCACGTCCTTCTTGGAGTTCAGGACTGGAACGACTTAGTTCATATCATGTCACACAAGCCGTACACTCACCACTCAACTCTGCACTCACGGTACATCATTTTATTCTTGAAACATTCGAATTGCTCCTTACACGAGATTCGAAGAGATTTCGGTCCAGAATATTTCTCAAGCTTCTTGGTTTTGAAAGCGAAAATGATCGGAGCAGTTCCTGGTTGTATTTCTGTCCATACTGCTCCAGTCCAAAGTTAAGAGATGTTCGGGACCTAGGGTCTGTCACTACACTCACTTTCAAAAATGAATGGACGGAGCGTGCAGTTTTGACGGGATTAAATGCGGAAGAGTACGTTGTAGGTGAATGTATATCTTCCATTTGGGCGAGGAAGCTTTCGACAGACGAACCTTGCGATGAGATAAGTTCGTTCATACTGCTCGAGTCCAAAGTTAAGAGGGGTTGTCAGTAGACTCACCACAGTACAGTCACCACTCAACTCTGCATTCACGGTAGTTTAAGATATAATTAAAACCTTTACACTGGCTGTTAAAGTTCCAAAGAGTAGAATTTGGGGCTGAAACGACTTTTGGATTCAGTTTATAACAACTAAATTATAACTGTTGGATTACAAAAATATCAATAGCGATCAAATTGTATGAAATATTTAGTTGAGTATGGGCTTTCGAAAAGTCCTAAATCCTTTCCATCATCCCCCGTCCCTGATGATACAAATAAAAGAATGGAATTCAAATGTTGCATTTCAGTTGGGCATCAACACAGAATAATTTCACTCGTACGAATTACTTTTTCACAGGGTTTCAGAATCATTGCTCATGAGCTTTGAGACTTGTGATGTCGAAGCCGTCACAAGGGTATCCTTGATACAAAGTACCTATAACATATGAACCATTTGGTATTACCTAAGTTTCTATCCACGTGTACTAATTTAACAAAGTGTATCAAATATTTAAATAGGTGGCATGTCCAGGTCCCTCTTCAAGTTCTCAACATCCAGCCATACGATCCCGAGAACAAGACGATGCTCACCTGTAAAAATAAACAACACACGACATGGCCCCCTTCTCATTTGAATTGGGACAGAATGGGAGGGGACTTGTGCCGTCTGGTATCCTGAGGAATCTTTCGTCTCTCTTGAGTGTTGTATTAAATGAAGGCCGGTCCATTTCGGGGCATAATACAGTCTTTTTACACCTAACTAGCCATATGTGCCCGCAATAACGAGCATCGCCTAGAAAAATGATCAGCCATAGGACCCGCCATTATGGGCATCGCAGAGACGTCATCATGGGGCACTGTCAAATTTGATCATAGAAAGCATGCGCAGGGAGCGGTAGATTCAACTGGTCACAAACACACACACAGAGATCCCAAGCCGATTAGTAGTTAGATGCAAAGTTTGTACGTTTTATTAAAGGAACGAAAGTGATTTTGAATCGGTTTGAATGGGACACCAATCAAAGGCTTTATTAAGCATCTCATGAGTCCAATAGTTCCTAAGCTTGTGCCCAATTTAAGAAAGGGGCACTTTGACATAGCTTAACTTTTCTGAAACATATTTGTACCAATAATGTTAGGAATACAAAATTAGCTTTTCCTAACTAAGAGAATAAGGATCATTATATGTATATCAATTAAGTTAATTTTGAAAAGAAAAATGCCCGTTCCTTGAGAAATTGTTTTTTCGTAAGTACAAAAGTTGAGTTTGTAGTCTTGTAATAATTTCAAAGTTTATGTTATACATAAATGTGTTGAATTCCGACTGTCATTTATTAGGAAAATACAACACGGACAATGTAGAGTAATATTGTTAAGTACCTAATATATATTCATAACCAGAGGATATCCTTTATTAAATATCATTCAAATTCTACTTAACTTTGCAACGTAATTTAAGTTCCCAGCAAATCAAAAGTCTTAATCACAAAATATCAGTTAGATATTCTGGATATAATCTATTTTATATAACTATTAAAAAATTTAAAGTCCCAAACGGGCTAGAATATCCAGGGGCGTTAGAACTAACTTTATCACAACAGATATTAAACTACGGTAACCCTTGATAGCATACCACTGGCATCCATTCCAACCGCGGTCCAAAATCCTTCATGAAAATCCTTCGTCAGTTTTGACAGCTCCTTCATCTCCAAGTTAAGATATAATTTGGAGTTGTGCTAAAACATATTTAATTGTTCTGGCGAATATAAAATCGAAGAAAAGACTTTTTAGTGCGGCTCACCTAGAACCACTTTTTGTGCAATTAATTATTTTATAATATTCGTTTTTATTGTCTTTCATTTGTCCCTCCGAGATTTAAATGAAATATAAGTTCAAGTGTTTCAAAAATAGCTACCTCTAAACATTAGTTCCATTCAAATACCAAGTTGCTTCCAGAACTGGAGCCGCTCGGTAAACGGTTCCGGGATCATTTTCGGTTCCATGCAAATATGCATATATTCAAGTTCTTCCTTCCCCGCCTCTTGTGGAGCCCACTCTTGGCCAAAGAAGGAGAGTCGTTTTGAAGCGCTGTCACCCTCTTTCCCCATTTTAATGAATTGGACCATAGCCTCTACAATCCCCTTTGAAAGTTCATAGTCTGGGCTTTTCTTTGGGACATAGCACATTTCCGGCATGTACCATTGCATTGAAAGACCATCTCCATGACATGAACCTAAATCAGTTAATCATAATTAAATAAAATGAATCCCCTGTATGGCGATTCAATACGATTTTATTACCGTATTTCGGTATTTCCTCCTTCCTAATATTTTCCTGAATCCATTTCTTCCCTTTTATTTTGATGAGTTCCCACAATGGATGATAATCACCTCCAATAGCCAACACCATATCCGCCAGACTGTACTGCCCATGGTGGTCATAATAATAGATGAAGAGTGGACTCTCACATTCGTCCGCTAAGGCTCGAGAGTGGCCTTTCATTGCCGCATGGAAACCCATATTCCAAATCCGATCGCTAAACAAATTTGCCATTCCTTGCATATGTTTTAACGGGTTCTTGGGATCATAATCAAATTTTTCGTCGCTAAAGTAAAGCTCCTTGCTCGGTTCAAGAATGCTGTGATCCAAGTCAGGAGGGCAGAACAGTAATGGACCCAAGGTCTTCCCCCAGTCTGAGCCCAATTCTGCGGCGGTCGTCTTATTTGTTAAGGCGGCTGTAATTTGTGTATGGATTTTATTTTAAATTTTCTTGAAAGTTTAATGCTTATTATATGGAAGACTTACGCGTCGCGAGCAAAATCCCTTCACCAGAATTCACCCCTACAAGATACGGGACTTTGTCAAAGTTTCCCGTGTCAATTATCTTTTGAGGATTTTCTGTGATTATGGCAGAGTTATCCCCAAAATCTATTTCTATGGTTGGTCGGAAGTTGTCAAACATCCCTAGTTGCACCGAGGCAAGGGATGCGGCATCCAAAGCTTTGAGGGAACGGATAAACTCTCGACTGTCTCCTGTTGGAAGTCCCAGCAATTGTCCGAATCGGGCATTGAGTGTGGCCGGGTTAGGATGGAGTGCAAAAGGCAGGGTTGCAAAACCACTTTGTGAAACTGCTTTATGAAACAACCCTCTACTCATTGGGGATAGGACATGAAAATGAACTGATGCACCTCCGGCCGACTCTCCTAAACAATTATTAAGTTAGTTTGAACAATAGTTTGAACATAATAGTTGTAGACGTATTTAAAATTTTGGGGTTTAACTAACCCGCTATAGTAATATTGTCAGGGTCGCCGCCAAAGGCTGCGATATTTTTTTTTACCCAATGCAAAGAAAATGCCTGGTCCTTCAATCCCATATTTCCTCTTACAACTCCGTCCGCCGTATTCATAAATCCTGTATCATCAAGGAAACAATTAGTTTAGTTAGGGTTTTCTAGATACATTTTTTAAGGTTTTAAATACTTTTCCACCTCTCATAAACAAAACGCTTAAAACTATTTGCATAAAAGCAATGTAACGAACCAAAACAGCCCAGTCGATAATTCATGCATACAACCACAACATCATGTTCCATGTAGTAATCGGGTTTGTAGTCATTTCCGGACCTGATAATTATTAACATAAATCGAATAATACAATCAAAATACATTAATGTCAATGCAATCCAACGACCTTCCTGATAACCATAAAACATATCTATACCCGAGTAGAAAAGAGCCACCATGAAACCATACCAGGACAGGGAATTTGTTATCGTGGCCAACCTACAAAAAACACTGAATTACTATTCTGCCTAAAATTCCCATTATAAAATATAAAAGTTTGTAAACATTGGGTGAATCACTAACTGATTTTCACTAATTTAAGAACACGTACTTTTGGTGTGTACACGTCCAGGAAAAGGCAGTTTTCGTCCCCAATGACCTTCTTTGAGAGGGCATTAAACTGCACAGCCTTTGCTCCATGTTTTGTAGCGTCCCTTACTCCAGTCCAAGTCTCCGTGCACGGCTGCGGTGGCTGGAAAAATTAAAGTATTTTGTAATCCACGATTCTAGATTACCCTAATAATACAACCATATTTTTCAAATGAATTTCCATTTTTTGTATTTATTTTTCTTAACATAAATGGTTTAATTTCATTTAGCGCTTTGCTTTAAATGCTTGATTTCATGATTCAATTTCATTCTACATACTTGTTAAATTAGGAAGGGGGACAGATATTCTAAATAAAATCTTTTAAAATACGTCATTTATTCTTTAGGTTAGGCCATTTGAGAACCATACTTATTTTTTATACTATAAACCTTTTGATTCGTGTTCTTTCTATTAAATGCAATCCCTACACTTAAGACGGTGGTCGTAGGTGAGAAGGATTTGTTCAGTCCCTAGGGGGTTGACTTTTAATGGATTTTTACAGGGTAATATTGTGTAATCAAGACCGAAATTTTAAATTTCAGGGTCTCGAGATTTACAAAAAATATTAGCAGAAGATAACGATCAAATTAAATGTAAGTGACAACAATGGTGTTATATAACATACATATTTTCACCGTATATTACCTCAAAACGTAACGGCCCAATCGGTGGTGCTGCATATGGTAAGCCCAAATACTGGAAATACTTTCGACCATCGCGAGAAGTGGAGATTCGTCCTTGAACGTCCCCAGCCGATATCTCAACGATCGGTGAATGCTGAGTGGGCTTCGTTAGTACGGAAATGTTTTTACGTATAACGTATGCAGCATTCATTTCGAATCTTCGAACGAATCTAATTGAATGGGGAGGCCTAAAAACTCAAAAATATATTTCGTTTTCGCGAATAATATTTTATGACTCTTGTGATGATGTGATTCACAAACTTAACTGGTTGGTCAAAAAATATCATGCAAATGCCTTTTGCATGTTTCGAAAAGATGATTCTCCACATTTATCACTAATTGATATTGACATTGCATTGACAACGACAAGATTAGATTACCCGGAGAACCCTGACATATTTTTTACTTGAGTTGACACAAACCAACTGAATCAATATCTCACATACATTACAAGCTTGCAAAAGCTTTCCGCCTTTACTTTAGTTGTTTTAAGTCATTTAGTACTGGTAGTGTTTTCTAAATACGTATTGCTTATTAGATTTAAATTTCATGAATAAAGTCAAAAGAAAAAGTCAAAGATTGCTCTTGACTTTAAAATGCGAAGATGCATAACACTTTTTTATTTCCAAATACAACTATAACTTAATGTGCAAGTTTGTAAAATTGTCTGTCGGTCTTTTCGACTACTGCTGCAAAACCGCTTGACCGATTTCATAGTTGAATAGCGCATTTCATTTATTAGATCAATAAATCACATGCATTTCCAGCAGATTCTCCAATCCTTTAGTATGTGCATGAGTAAACGCCTGAGTTTAATATAGTTTAGTATAGTTTGGCTTCTGTTTACAAATGGCTTGAAAATGCCACCGTCTTATTCTTAGTTGGAAATATTTTGTGGTTGTCACTGACAACCACAATAATCAGACAGCAGTTGGTATGGTTATTACCAAACCACATGATGTTATATTCATTTATATGATGATGTATTGAAAATAGCAAGACAATAAAGGTACCGTTCAATATGTTTAAACTATTAACAAATGCTCAAAACCCTAGTTTCTAAAAAAAACCTACTCCAAGCAGCTACGAATGGCCCGTTCATTTGCACAATTCGCAAATTTGTAAATTATCGCATTTGTAAAGAAATTCCTGATGCTAGGTCAATATTTTGAGAAACCCCCCTTGGTCGACGCCAACGGTCCCACCGCTCATTTAGAATCTAATTTGACCAATATCAAAAAAATTTCTCATGTTTTGTCCGAAAGAATATTTTCACAAAATTTCGTTACTCTAACTCAATTCCCTTACGTTCAGCCCCACTGGCCACCCTTTGATCATAATCAATACGTGCTCCAAATTCGCCGTTACTTTTCTCCTAAGATCAAGTATGATAGTTTTGGAATTCTGTAACAAATGAAATAAAAAAGAAACCACCATGGCCGACCCCCACGGGTCAATACTTTGACAAAGACGTCACAGAAAGTCACTGACCATTTATATTGCAATCAGGTACCTGCATGTAAAATTTTGGAGCTATGGGTGTATTTTTATAAATCTCCCTATGATTGACCCTCACGGGTCATTTCTTTCATGTTATTGGAAACAATGTCTAGTTTGCAAAATTTCGTAACTTTAAGCCTTTGTTATAATATACTCTCTTCGGTCATTTGACCCCCACGGATCAATGTTTGGACTGGATATGGCTCATCTACGAACTCGATTCATGATGTTGGCATGCGGTGGTGTGAACAAAATTTTAGCATCCTAGGTCAACCCTATCAAGAGTTATCGTGACGGACGGACGGACGGACATTGGTGACCATATAAGCCCTAACGAACGGGCTAAAAACTACCGATTGAGCTAAATTACGACCTAAATACTTTAATGACTATTTTAAACCCACTTGAAAACTCATGACCACCTCATGGTGAATATTTTTGGTAATTTCCGGTTTCGTTATTTCTCCAGCCATTTTATCATGAAATGAGAATGTGATATATATATTTAGTTTACATTTTACAAACATTTATTATCGAATGTTAGATATAGGAAAGAAATTCACCGAAATTCAAGGATACTTTCTAAAATTATCCAAATATCTTACCTAACAAATCAACAAATGAAATACAGTGATTCAAGTTTTTTTATGGTTTTTATTGTCATTGAAAAAAATATGAATAAAATTTTAGATTTCAGCCGATTCGTAGAATGGATCACTTGGGACAATTAAATTAAAAGAATGTGCAATTAACTCGGAAACTATTCCATGATTTTCGATTGATGAAACAACACGGAGCTTGAATTTAATTCGTGCAGAAGCGTAAATTTCTTATCTCAAGATTTTTTTAAATCTTTTGTCACAAATCAGAGGATTGTTAATAAAATTCTTGGTTTCTTATAAAGGTGATTGCTTAACGACCTAAGGGTTTCATTTATATTATTCCCTTCCAGCATTTCATCAAATTTTACTTGTTATTCATTATCATGAACTCAGCTTTAGTTTTGGCTTTCTTCGGCGCCCTCTCCGTTGCGGTCGTAAGTGCACTTATAAAATGACGGGCAGAACGAGCTAATTTCCTCCTTCCTCCAACACAAATGTGGAGAGATCTGTGAGTGGACCTTTTACACATATTTCATTGAATCATCGTTAACTAATTTTGTATAATCTTGTTAATAGTTGCTGCCCACAAGGGTCGGAGCTTCGCTACGATGTATAACAATGCTGAAGAATGCATGCACGCAGATTTTTACCTTAAGCGTCTCACTCATGCCTTCGTAAGTTTGGATGTTAAATTTCTTAATCAATTAATTATGTAAGTCGTAACTAATTCATTTGTTTCGGTTACAGAAATGCTAAAGATTTTTCCGACTGGGTAACAAGTAATGGCCGAGTTTCAGTGATTTATCCAATTAAATGATCACACAATTAAATATTTGAATAGAATTGGAAATTTCGATCGGAATTAAAACTTAATTGATTCTACTGAAATGATGGTGTTGTAGAAACATTTTATTTATCATAAACTTAAAACACTTGATTAAGATTTCAAGTTCAAATAATGGTTTATTTCATTGTACTACAATACATGATTCGAAGTGAGAATTAGCTGGACAGTCTCTAAGGAGTTTGAAGGCGAAGTTGTATTCACGTAATACCCTTTTACCTTTGATTGATAATAATCAATTCCTCCATGCAATCAAATATGAAAACTCTTCTTGCTAACATGTCATTGTAATTTTGCATTTTTTTAAAGCCACAGCCGTCAGATATTTTCATTTGTGACGTAGTGGGTCTATGTTCAAACTGACCCTGAGATAGGTACCAAGTCAGAAGGTTTAAGAAATAGTTCAGGAAGTATTAGCACGAGAAGGCAGAACAGTTTGACCTCTTTGAACTCTCAATAGCCTAACATCGGCGGTGGACTTCGAATGCTTTTTCAAACCTTACAAACAACAGCAAATTGTTAAGGCTCGATCTTGATCCCTTCCCCTTGGACTTGGACAAGTTTTACCTTTATCAATTTAGTTAGTATTTAATTGTGAAAGTCAATCAATGCATGATTATTAAGCCGAATAAATCCATAAAATTAGTGATAACAGTGTAATATTGAAGAGAGAATACATTTCGATTCCAAACCGAAATTTTTCAAGTGTTTAATTTATTTTCATGAAATAGGCTAGTGTTATGTTAGTAGTTTGATGTCACCGACCACCACGATAATCAGACAGCAACTGGTATGTCTCAGGTAGTCTAAAATTACTATTAACTAAATTGATTCGGATGAATCATAAATAATATAATTTGCTGGTGGTTTTTTATAGAAATTGTTTTTGAGGTTTTGTCGCTTAAAACAAATTTATAAGCATAAATGTCGCCAGGAACTTTTGCCCCCAGCCAGGCATATTTGAGAATGTCACATCTTCTAATACGACGTGTACTCCAAAAATACCTAAACTACAAGTAAATAGTAAACACTATAAATTAAATCGATTCAAGCTTCGACAGCTTGCACCGTCGTACGGTCCAATGGCCCAAACCATTGAGTCTTTTGTGGATGAAGCCGCTGCTATGCAACCACCCTGAAAATAATACCTATAAGCTCAGGGCATGTTGTACATTGCTTAGTTAAGTGAGTGGATGGAAACCCGGTAGTGGGTTTGTTTGACAAAACTATAGCCGATAATCCCAGGGATGGATTTCTACCCGTCTACTATCAAAGTGCGGTGATGACAATAGACTCCTTTACTATTCCCAAGCCCCCTTGTCTTTCCTCTCTGGAGCAGTTATTGGAAATTCTGACAACTCCGAGTCACCTCTGCACCACAAACAAAAACCCGATTCATCAAATATTGCCAATTCAATACAGTTTGACACAAATGGAAATTTCACACGGGCTGTTAAGACACAGAAATCGAATATATCACATTCTATGGGACTGCAATCTCTCCATTGTTACTAGTGATGCAGCCCTCGTACACTCGGGATTGGTAATGCACAGAGTTCGTTCCTGTTGACTCTGATTTTGACTCTTGGCCAAAGCTAAAGGTCACAGCTGTGAAAATGTGATAGAAACTAGACTATCAAATTAATGATCATTTTGATATCTCATCTAAGTTTCGTGTAGATTCAGTAAAATTAAAGTTTGGGTGTTAAGGATGGGTTGTGGGGCTTCAAAAAACGATGTGATAAAGTCTGCTTCAAGTTCTAGTGATCAACCAATAGCTAAAAATCCCATTAATGGCGAAGATCATAAAACTTCTAAGGACTCTTTGAACTCTTCGAACCTCTCTGAAGGGAGTACAATCCCTGCCTCAGATATGTATCAAAATGGAGGCAATAATAACGGAGGCTCCTTCCGAGGTTCTAAGACCTTACCACCTTTAAAACCCCTCCGGTCTTCGAAAACGGGTTACCCGGAGGGTTCTGAACTTAAAACTGAACGGCCTGGTCAGTTTGTTAACTTTGCTTACACTAAGATTAATGATAAGGTGGCAATCATTTGTGTCTATGAAATTTCAGAGCCTATTGCCTTTGAAGTGCCTGCAGATGAGGACGGTTCCCTCATAAAAAGGCATCCCCCTAGAAGATTACGTCAATTGGAAGACAATCCCCCAGATCTACCCAACCTGACACATGAGGAAATCGAAGAGAAGGTTGCCCTTGCCAATGAGAGGAGAAACCAGGTGAGAGGAATATAATATTTTATTTTTCTGAATGATAAACTAATTCATTAATTTTATAAATAAAAGGTATTAACTCAGCGTGTTGCAAGTGCGAGGCAAAAATCAGCTCGGACCGGCCGGGTTAGAAGACCAGCTTTAGAATCTGAACAATACAGCATGGTAACATTAATTAAATTATTCAATCTATCCTTATTACGATAAGTTGAACAAGATTTATCTACAATTAACATAATCCAATTTTAATTGGTTTCAAATAGGATTTTAAAAGTTATTAACGGTTCCAAATGACTTTAAAATCCTTTATGTGTTGGTAGTAATTTGTGGTTTAAACCGCTTGTTTTGTTAGAGGGTTTTAAAATGGATACAAACTTTGAGCCAATTTTCAAAGGAAATGCTGGTTATTCTGAACCTAAACTGAATGAATACGACTTTGAATATAATTTGTGTTACAGGTGGAGTACACGAACGAGATAGAAGGTGGGGGTGGTTAGTGACTACACTCGGAATATAAATAACTATTTTATATCTATACATATTAACAAGTTTTGCACAATTAGAATTTATCCATTTATCCCATACGTTTCTACTTATCAGAAACGAGAATAATTTAAATTGGATACGACATTTTGAACTCGTAAACACTACGTTTCAAGCTTATTGACGTTAATTTTGGCAAAAGTGAATGAAATGGAGTTTATTTTTAATATGCTTGATTTTGTAAGCTTTGATTCATTGACCAGTAAGTACGATATTTTTTTCACTTTGAGATGTAACGAATTCAAATTTTACAATATCAAAAGTAACGACAGATACAAAAACATCAGAATTTTCTTCAAGTTTATTATTTTTACGTATTTCACGATTTTAAAGCCTCTTCCATAGTATATAGTATATGATAGTCTCTACTGTTTTTATTAGCAATAAATCAACTTCTTCTTAATTTCACGTTTCAGTAACTGTACAATCTTCCACAAAGTTTTAGAGAAATTTCAATAATTCGGCAAATTGTCTTTAAATAAAAACTAAAAAAATGAATAAATTGAAAACGAAAACTAACTTTTTTGCTTACTTAATTTTGACCGCCCACCAATATAAGTTGCAGCCGATCTCAGGATGTTCTTCAGTGGCACGTAAGAGCCGTCATTACACTCGTTGGGTAAACACCTAGGACTCGTATGTGCAGTATTTAATCACAGAATTTATCGTTTTTTAATTCTATAATTTGTTTTGCATAAATTGTTTGTAGATCGATATCACTAAAATAAATATCCATAAAGGTAATTGCCATAAGTTTTTATCCATAATCATCAATATCCAAAACTAAAATTATCCATGGTCGTAAATATCCATATTTATAATTATCCTAATTTTATTCATCCCAAAATTGGAATAGAATTTCAAGATTAGAATGATTGGACTGGACTGGCTGTCTTATTTATAGCTTGTTACTCTTTGTAAGTTTTAGAATCCAAATCAACCGAAAATGACAAAATCAACAAATCTACTGACGTATGTAAAATGAAATAAATCCCGATAAGTAAGTTTACATAATAAAATTTAAAATGTACGGCCATCTTTGCAATAAAAAATAATTCTAATGAAGGATCCGAGCCAAGCAAACCCTAGACGATACTAAACAGGTAAATATCGAGACCCCTGCTCAATCAGGATCAGGTTAGACCTTTCAATTGCATACACAAATTTGGTATTGGAAATTAACATTTAAGAAATAAAAACCAAGTTATACGAGATCTTTGACTGAGTAAATTATGGATAACATTTTGGATAATAAATTATGGATGGTTTTTAATGGATATTCGTTTTAGTGATATTGACCGCACACGTATATGATTATAGGAGAACATTAAAGCTTATAAGTACTATATTTGAAAATAAGCTGTTAACAATATAGTGTGAAATTTGATCCCATCATAGACGGGCGTTTTGAGAGCCCCCGTCCCCCATCCCCCTTATTAATAAGAGCCACCAAAGCCCCCCTATGCCTTTGACTAAGGTCCCTTAGAGGCCCATCCCAATTTTGACTAAGAGCCCCCAGAGCCTTTATCATAAATTTTTTAAATAATTCTTAGCTATTTCCGCATGTATCAATTTAATTTTAAACTTAATTAGTGGCTTAATTTTACTGTTTGCATTGTTTGAAGATTTTAATATTATATTATATTATTAATTTAAACAAAATAGGCCTGTCCAAGACAAGTACGAGATTCGAAAAAAATTCTAGAAACGGTGGTTGACGAATATTGAGGTTCACCGTTTCTAGAATTTTATTTTTTTTATAGCCTATTTTGCTAGTCTTATTTTGGCATTTAAAGGTTCGCACAATACTAAGCAGTTGTATTCTCTCTGTTCTGTATTCTATTTTTTGTTTTGCATATATTTTTTTTGTAATTTGGCAAAATCAGTGAAATTAAAATGGCGGTACGTAACAATTTCAGATGAAGAAGGGGCTGGCGACATTGTGTTGAGCGTCACTCATACGCTGATAGTAAGATTGTTTAGTTTGAAACATTTAATTTCTGGCACGGAGTAATATTCAGGTTCACAAAATTGAAAATTTGGTTTTCGGTCCGTCATTTCTACTGATGCGTGGCTGCATATTTAGACGCCTTTTTACAGAAATTGGAAGATGAAACAGCTGTGAAACTAAAGAGAGCTCAGCCGACGGGTCTATATAAACAACTGAAAGACCTGGAAGCTCGCGAAAATGCCTGTGCATTGAGAGGAAAATAATAAGATTCCAGAAGACATTCAGAAAAGCATTGATGCAATTTATGTAGATGAAGATTTAGAAGAAGAGAAGAAGAAAACCAAAGGTCTGCTGGTTGACAAAGCTCCAGCTCACCTCTTCCAGAAAACCAAGGGGGGAACAAATATGCAGAGAACCAAGCCAACGGCATGAACATACATGTACTTATTTCAATGTTTAAGAGCCAGCAAATTTTGCTCCGTGCCCATCAGCATGATGTAAGTAATTTATTGTCTGTTGTTGCCAAGTTGTCCATAAAATATTAATAAAAGTTTCGACAATAATTGATAAAGAAACTAAAATCTTTTTTTGAAGAATTACCCCACGATTTCAGACTTCGTTACCTGTAACAGAGTCTAATTCAACACGTTTACATTTGGGTCTGGCTCAGCAGTTTCCAATACGCCTTCTTCAACTTCATTCTCAATGTCGATCAGCTCACATTCTTCATTATCAAGTGGGGGCGACTTCATTCTAAATGGATTCCCGTTTGCAACGTAACCTCTTCTTCGTGAGGTTATTTATGCCTTCGACATTTGTTGGCAACAGTATTGATTTCTTTCAATGGAATGATGTAGATGATCTGACGAAGGAAAAGTATTTTGTCCATGCAATGGGCAGCTGACATCCCATCCATAAAAACAATTAATTCGCACAGTTTAACTCAACCCTGGCTCATTGAAACAATTAATTGGCACGGCTACAACATAAGACTGGCTCAATATTAAAAAATAAGTTCAAAATGCAATACACTTTCCACCGCTGGTTTGCAGTCCGGAATGTATTTTGAAAACATTCTAAAGTAAAAAGAACATTCATTTTTAAGTTTTTGGACTTTCCAAAGTGGTAGACAATTTTTTAAGCTTCGAATAAATGAAATTTTTTCGTAATAATAATAAGTAATAATTTGTTAAAAAAAAGAGCCAGTGTCAATTCCCAGCCGATTTAAAAACGATTTAATTGTGTGAGTGGAAGGACTGAATAGTTAGTGTTGTGCATGTATAGGAGTTTAAGAGTTGGCGCGCGTTGAGTTAGAGTGACAGAAATGTCAAGAAGGAGCGTAACAGCCGAGATGGTTATGTAGTGGGTAGTATTAGAGTGTTTATTAAAACGTGCTACGATACATTTTTCCTCGGAAATATGACGGACAGTAGCATATTATTACTTAGTAGATTTTAATGAAATTATCGTAGAAATTTTAGCCTTTCTGACATCCTTTTTAGCGTATGCCGTGTTTGAGCTTTGACCAAGTAACTTGTTGGGCATTAAAACCTTAAAGTTTCACTAATTTCGACCAGTTTTATTATTTGAACGTTTTCTTGCAGCCTTACAAAAACTTTTGTACCAAATGCCTGTTTTGGTGTTTGTTACACATCATCTCAATTACCAGAATACCCGCCCCAATTAAAAAAATTATCCCAAGTAAATGCCACAACCCCACAAGCCTATCAAATGATAATGGAATAGGTTCCTCAGAGCCTCCAAAATTCCACAAACTTTTGAAGAAATGTGGGGGTGGTTTACGAAAATTTGCTGTCCTATTCATTTCAATTGCTAAGTCGATCAAAAGATTAGTCTTATACATAAGAAACTGTTCTTCCCATTTCTCATACAACCCAGACTCATAAATCCGTCCAAGAAATGGCTGAAATATTAATGAAAAAAGGTTTCCAAACATTATCCAAGGTATTCTGGTCACAATCCCTTCAATGATCTGACCTTTAAAAATTATTTTTTTCAAGAAAACCTTTACCACGAGAAGATTTTTTTCTGATTCCTTTTCCATGTCTACTATACAATAGTTCTTGGAGGAGTCCAAAGGTCCTAAGTCGGTACTTAGAAAATTTGAAAAGTTTTGGTCAAATATAGGGCTCATGATACCAAAGGGATGGAGCTGAGGGTCAACGAATTGTAGCTTGGACTCTAGCATACTTAACATCCTGTGAGTTTCTGATTTGTCCCCTCTGTTATTAACTAGCCATTTCAGCATCGGTTCTGGGGAAGAAAATTGTATGTAAGAAGTGGTTACTGCAAATATTTTGGAATCCACGATCTCTTCGATAGAACGAGGGACATGCGGTACAAGTCCAGTAGTCAATACTGAAAGGGTCTTTCCTTTGAAAGCGTTGCTTAGTATCAACGAGACGGTGACCCACGAGACCAATACAATTTGGGGAAGCCAACGCTTTTGATTTCCAAAGAAATCAATGGCTTGACTAAAATAGCCTTGTTCCATTAGTATAGCCCATGTAGCAATTGGTAGCATTCTACTAAAAATTTTAGCATGTAAGGACGCTGGGGACAGAATGGTGAAACCAATTAAGACTAAGAGTGTTGATGCAACAGCAGTACAATCAAGAACCATGTAGAAATATCAAAAATGCTTAAAAAATTTGAAATTACGAATGGTTCCATGTTCAGTACGAATGAGTAGGAGAAGCGGATAGTATTTTCAGCATATATGGACCAACTGTATCGGACGCCTTCAGATTTGTCAAGGAGATCTGCCTCCCAGCCAGTGCTGCTTTGCATGACCCCAATGAATACATAAGGCCCGGGTTGACGGAAAACGGTCGCATTCAAGTACTTACTTAGCAGATACGCCACGCATCCTCTTGGAGGTGTGTTCATCTGATTTAAATATCCGTTACAGGATGATCTGAGGGAATCAAAAGCTTCGTTATATAGAATCCCGATTTTGTCCCACGCCAAAATATACGCACCGGTCATCCGTCGGTGGATTCGGAACCAATTTCTAGTAAGCTGGGATACATTTTCGCCAAGAAAGGGCGTCAAAACCCCGAACCTGCTCACGCAGTATTCTCCACAAGAATTGATGATGAACAAAGGTTGATTCGGACTTTCTAGGATTCTTAGAACGAGGAACATTGAGGGCTTTATGACATAATTGGATATTGTTCCTTTCCTACTACCTGAACCGTAGGTAGTGTAAATGTTATCCAAGCTTAAACGATTGGCATCGCTTATCAGGGAGTGCTCTAGAAAAACGACAAATCTCATGACTTCTCCAGTACTGATTGTTAGCCGAAAGAATTTCATTATGAACTCAAATGTGTTTATTCCGTTTCCAAGCTTAATGTGGATGTCATGAATGAAAATGACCCCAACGTAGCAGTTTATGAACTTATTGTCCAATTGAGAGTTGAAAATTTTCTGACTTGATGCGGACATTGGGGCAGAAATATTTACCCAATTTAAAATACCTGGGATCATATACCCGCGCTGATTGACAGGGGTGAAGGAATTCTCATAAATTTCGCTGTCGAGGGGTGTGACGTACTTGATGACACATTTTTGGAATATACTCTGAAATGGTGGGGCTAAGTTAGCCACCGAAAAAGCTCCTTGTCTAGTCACCCAGAAGTAGAAGACGACTGCAGGGATTATATTACCTGCAGTCTTATTTGGACGTATTTTCATTCGGGTTGTGTAGACTGCGTATTTTAGACTAGGTGACCTTGAATAAGCAATTGGATATTGTATGGAGTCTTTGTTTTCGGTATTTCGGTTCTTTTCTCCTCTGTTGATTTAGACACCCAGGCCATTCAATTTTTTCTAGCACTTTTCTGCAGTTTCTTTGGGAACGCGACTTTTTCGAACTCAACAGTATATAATTAGTATTTATAGATTGTTAAAATGTCCAGGCAGTGATTCCTAGACGACTGGTGGTTATTTTTTACGTGTCATACAATTCAACTGGTTCCTAGGTTTTCCATTCCTTCTGCTTCAAAAATTCTGGATAGTAAATATATTACAGACAATAATGAAACACGAGTGAACGAGGAGATTTTTCATTCAAATGGTCTATTCTTTCCAATAAAAAGGCGAGCAGAACTTGCAACTTAAAGATTCGTTATCATAACGCAAGTACTCATTATGCCGTTAAACGGTTTTTCGTTTTATCAATCAATTCGATCTATAGGAAATTTTATTTAGATCCAAATGATCAAATGACGTCGGAGTTTAGAAAATTCTGTTACACAAGCTTAAAAACTCAAAATAGAGTAGGAGGGCGGGAGCATGGATATTTTTTGACCAACTATTACTTGATGTTACTTGAAAAAAAACTTTAGGTATATCAATTTCTAGAATCTTTTAATCCAACAACCAGCAATTGTTATGCGTTATAACTTGTAATTATTACGAAGCTTTCGAGGACATTATAAAAAAGTCTCAAATCATCAAGACTATAACACTTATACGCCTTACACGTGTCCACAGAAATTGTATCCTCCAATTGGCCATAAGCTTCATTCAATGTCAAATACTGACTAATACAAAAAGGTAATTTGAATTTAGAACCGCAATGATCAAGTTTACTTAGAAATAATCTTAACCACAAAAAATATGAAGCCTTTTTTGTGGACTAGTATATAACAGGCCCATTTCATATAGCATGGGCGCTAGAACTCACAAAGTCTCAAGTAACTCAATCTTGCGATCCTTGCATCAAAAGTATTTTGAACTCGTTAATTCTGACTACCCCCTATGACCCTTTTCAGTTTCATAGGGTCCTTTTTCTTTAATTCTGCAAAATACCTGCGATCTTGCTTTGTCCATCGACATTATTGGCACCACCGTCGACATCCCCACATTTTTCAGCTCAGCCCCAGTGGGTAGCTCTTTTTGAATTTTATCTTTAATTCTGCATAATACCTGCGATCTTGCTTTGTCCGTCGATAACATTAGTACAACCCCCGATAGCCCCACTATTTTCAGCCCAAACCCAATACGTAGCTCGTTTTGAATTGTATTTCTACCCCTGAACCCTGTATAAATTTATCTTCTTCCATCTTCAGTCTCATCGCCAAAATAATCCACTCCCGTTCCTTAGTCCTACTGAAATTGTACGGTTAATTTTATATTCTGCTACCTGACCTGAGTGAACCCTGCTGTTATGGGGTTAATATTTTTAGAAAATGTTCGGATGAGATTACAACATTGATTTGAAATAATTTTAACGAAGATTTTATACTTTTTATTTTTTTTAATTGCATCAGACATATATATATATATTGGCTCTAAATGTTAAGTGAGCTTAACTTCGGTTTTATCCGATTTTTAAAATAAAAGGTTCCATGTTACCGATTGAACCAGGAGACTTGAGGTTACACAATTCGAACCAAGAAGTGAGTAAAACTATACAAAAGTCAGTCCTTAAATACTCATTGGATTCTGGATCTTTCCCATAGTAACTAGGTAGGAACTATGTTGGTTCGATTGTTTAAGTTTTTATTTTGATTGTCAATTTTAAAAATAAATATAGGGCTTGGGCAGTCGATGTAAGTAGGTGTATAAACTATTTCTTGGGCTGGAGCCTTTAACCAGCCAAATCGAATTTCTTGTTTATTGTCAATGAACCGTAAGGGCCATTCTAACCAGCAGTTAGAATTAGGAAGAAATTGGTACTCGTGTATAGTTTTGCACTGATGAACAGAAAGGGATTGCTCGGAAACGTTTATCTGGCCTAATTGTTCTTAACATTATATTCGTATGTGCAGTGTTTAGACAGTTGCTGAATGTTCAGAAATGTCATCTCAGATTCAATAAGAAATATGGAAATTCAATATGTTAATTAAGCTAAAAATTTGAGGTCAACAAAACGTTCCTCACATGCAAATTATCAATGTTAATTAAGTTATTTTTATCTAGGTCAAAAGAGAAAGGTAGTATAATTTTAGATTGAGCGCTTGAGAGCTTTTTCTCTTTGTTCCTCAGCTAACCCTCGGGTATTAAAGAGCGCTCCAAAACAAACCTAACCATCAGTATCATTCTTGCAGTTTGAGAAGGGATTCCTCTTAGTAAACCTCAGACTGCAATTGACTTTTGCTTTTCGCTTAATATTATTTATTTATTATTACTTATTAGTACTTATTATTTTACTTATTAATATTTGGGAAGGAAGACCTCTCAGCCCACCTCAGATTAGTAATAAAAGGTATTTAATATTATTTAGCCATGCACTAAGTCTAAATATATTTTAGTATACAATTTATACATTACAATAATAAAATACATATACTACGAGTTATAATTAAATATTGTCTTACAAACAAAAGTTTATAATTATAACTTTTATTAACCCTTTTATTTTCGCACAAGCACGATTTAGAGGTTCTTCAACATCCAGCCTCAGCAAGGATGTGAATTAATTCCAATTCTGTCTGATGTGACAAACAGATATCTCGAAAAAGTTTTTGAACTTGGAAAGGGAATTGATTTGAAGCAATTGATTCTGCATTCTGAATTACGGGAGGAAGATTTATTTTTGGTAATAAATCTTCTGTTTTTGTCCACGCTGGGTTGAAAGAATGATTATCTAGGGTGAAAAGTATTCCATTGAAACTCAGGGTAGCATTACACGCTGCAGAATATAATACGTGACGGCCATACACAAATAAATTGATTGAAGGACAGGCATAATAGTATCGGGTGTAGATACACATTACAGATTTTCCATGAAAAAGTCTGCATTTGTTGGTTGTAGGTGGTTCCCATAAAATGATGGAGTTTTCAGCCGCACATGTGCGTTCTGATGGTTTACAATTTTCTGTTAGCAAAATTGTAGTTACAACGTGCTATTGACAGATATGTCAATCACATGATACACAAAATGTGTATGTATATTTGTGTGATGTTCCACTTGGAGTAGGTGGAGGAGGTCGTATTTGGGTCCCGAAGTATCCTGTATATAGCTCCGTCAAATCCTCATTGGATGGTGTCTTCATATGGTGTACTAAACGCTTGCATTCACGCATTGTGTATTTATTTGAAGTTGTTTGATCGTAACAATCTACCCAGAAACTTCAAATAGTAATCATTGTTGTTATTATTTTCTAACACTCATAACCTTTAAACGTATTCGTCGTGAACTGATCAAAACACAAATTTATATTAACAATTCGAGTGTTGGTTTCTACTGTCACTATAGGGCATTGAATAGGCTGAAATAGTTTCCAAAGTATTCCTGATGAGTGCTGGGGGCAGTAGATAGAATAGATTTTTTCGTCATTGTAAACAAATTGTCAATCAAACTAAAACGTTTTCATAAAAACTGTAATCGTTATTCCATGAAGGTTTATTTTTATTTCGATTTGACATTCTGGTAGTTGGTATTTTTGATTACGAAGTATCTTTTGTTGTTATCTCATCTTCCGATTCACTTTCTGGTGTTAAAATTTTTGAGTCATTGAAATAAGTAAGTAAATTGTTAGGGATATTCATTATTTCATCCAGGGTAAATTTCAAAATGGGGTTGGTTTCAAGCAGAAATAAATAGATGGAAGTAAATTAGTGTTGTTGTTTATAAAGAAAAATAGAGTATTTTAGTAGGAATTGTATAATATTTTGTCCATCAATGAATACGGAGGATTGTTTGAAATTATTTTTCAGGAAATTAAAGGGATTGAAATTATAAGGGGTTGGAAAATAAAAAAAATGTTTTTTTAAATTTTATCAAATCTATGTGACTTTCGTGATGAAAAACATATTTTAATTCCTGTGGTATGTCATTATCAAAAAATACTGCTGTAGTTATATTCTGATCATTGAGAGTAATGGTAATATCTGAAGAATCTGGGAAATTTTTCGTGTATAAAATTGAAAATGGAAGAAATGACGATTTGATTATAAATGGATTGGTAGGTGTGTAAATTTTGAATGGTTTGATAGAGGGTGATTAGTCGTATTGTACGCAAAATCCAGTTGAATTAAACGTTCATCCCAGTTTCAATGGTTAATATCTACGTAATGTGATATTAGTTTAGAAATTGTCTAATTAAGTCTTTCGCTTAAGCCATTAGAACGTAAGTTGTATGGCTATCATAATATCATAAATCTATGATGAAATCGGTATGCGTTTTTAAAAGTTTAGAGATGTAAGACGGACCATTATTAGATAGTGAAAATTGAAGACATGAATGTCGGCAAAAAAATTGAGCTATAGTTTCAGATTTTTGGTCTGGAATCGCTTTAAATTCCGCACATTTCGTAAAAAAACAGACGGCATTAATGATGTACCGATTTCCCTAAGGTAAGATTGAGAAAGGACCTAGCACGTCAATGGAAATCATTTGAAAAGGTTCTTTAGGAATTGTGATAGGTTTAAGAAGTCCGTATTCAAAAATGATCCCAAAGTAATCCACAAAGGATTATTGACACGGCTTGCTGATATGCGGCGCTACCATTACATACTCCGAAAGGCATGCGAACCCATTCATACAGGCCTGAATGTGATATAAAGGCTGTCAGTGAAATGCTTGATTCATCAAGGGGTAGACCCCAAAAACCGTTCGCACAATCCATGATCAAAATATAATTTGAACGGCGTCCTATCCAATCGAGGACAGTTTGGATGTTCGGTAAAGGATAAGCATCATTGTGGATCTGAGAATTTAATGGTCTATAATCAATACAAAAACGACGGAATGACTGGGTCGAATAACTTTTTTATCTAAGAATTCTAAAATCTTTTTCCTTTCGAATGCTTCCAAATGAGCAGGTTTACGATAAGTAGATTTCTTCATTCGTTGTGCTCCTTCAATTAATCTAATTGAATGCTTGTTACACGTTACATTACCGCTAGGCTTGGCAAATATATCAGCATACTGGCCTAAAAACTTTTCAAATACTTCTTTTTCTATCAATGACAGAGGAAGGAGAGAAGTTAGAGGACAGAAAAAGAAAAATATGTGAAATGGAAGATAAATTAAGAGCCGAATTCACCCATGTATACAATAAAACGTTGTAAATTAAAACCCGTTATATAGGGTATACATTAGGAATACATATGTGTTTAACAATTTATTAACATGATTCGCATATAAATATGATTAAACTTGCGGCAGTTAGATAACAATTGAAAGTGCTAAGTAAGCGTTATTATTTTGTGGGCTGACTGCTTTGCACATACGAAAGAAAGTTCTGAATAAAGATTGTAGTCTCGATTCTATTGACAAACTGTGTCTTTTTTCGTTCAAAACTGTCATATTTATGCATTTACAATTATAGGAATCTTATTGCTATACATCGTGTCATGTCAAATCTAAGAATAGTCATCTAAATGTTGTAGTATTTGCGGGTCTCTCGCCTTGCTCACGTTCCATTTCACTTGCCCAACTTTCCTGTCTTTCTGAGTCTGTTACATTAATTACGAATTCATCTTCATCAGTCTCCATCTTTGTGTTAGCTTGACTTGATGTTGGGATACTCTCTGGAGTTCTGATTTGATTAACCGTGACCTTGAGGTCTTCTAGATCTTCAAGAGCAGTTTCTTTAGTATTATCGGTACTGTGTGTGATGAATTGTAACCCACTAGAATACACTTAATCGCTTTGGAGTCCCATTTGCTATTCTTGTTATTCATCAGATGAGCATAGGGTTTACACCCAAAAATTCTTACCTGATGGAGAGATGGTTTCCTCTTAAATATCATTTCAAAAGGGGTTCTGTCTAGGTTTTTACTGCTGAGGGTTCTGTTGAGAATATAGCATGCAGTCTGTACAGCATCATCCCAATGTTGTTCAGACAATTGGCTTTGAATTATCATTGCTCGGGCTGCGTCTTGTTCAGTTCTCATCTCCCTTTCTACTTGTCCGTTACTTTCACTTGTATACGGGGCGTTTAGTCCCAGCTGTATTGTATACCGGCTGTCCCTTCACTGGACAGAAACTGTTTGAATTCTTGATTCACGTATTCAGTTCCGTTATTGCATCGGAATTTTTTCACAGAGTTTCCTGTTTGATTTCGGATGAAGTTAATTGCATCCTTTAGGTTAGTAACCGTTTCTGTTTTTTCGTTTTTTAAGTAAATTTGTCTAAAGGAAGATCCTTCGTCTTTGACCAGGAGAAAATACTTATTCCCCTTTCTTGAAGTCGTATTTGCATGTACTAGGTCTGAGTGCAAGCACTCTCCTGGTTGATAAACATCGGTTTCTACAACTGTTTTGTAGCTTTTCTTGGTCGACTTGGCTTCTAGGCAAATTTTACATTTTGAGTCGTCTTTCACCATATTCTGCAAAATACACCATGAGCTGCCTTCTTTTTGGCTGTGTTTAGTTGAAATCTGGGATTTACATGACCTAACCATTCATGCCATAAAGCTTGTTTTATGCAAACCATGGCTTGGTTGATGATTGGTTTGAACTTCATGATCTGAAGTCCTTCTCTTCGTTCTGCTTCGATACCGGCTGTTCCATTTAGGTAGTAGACTACGTCTCCATCACCATCCTTGCGAACTATAACGCCTTTGTCGAGCATTACATTCTCAGAGAACAGTTTTACCCCGCCTGGAACGTATTCTACATTATGGATCTGTGTTTCTTTCCATTGTCCAAGGATTAGGGCTTTTACTTTTACCTTCCCTCTGCCTTCTACAAGCATGTGGGAGTTGTCTGCTATCCCAACTGGTTTGGGATAGTATCCCAACTATCCCACTTTGGGAGATGTATTTATCTCTCTTATTCTTGTTTGGGCATTCTGAACGCCAATGTCCCAACTTTTTGCAGAGATGACATAGATAGAATCTTGATAGAAGAAGGGCCGTAGTCTGTTTAGCAGTATCTTCGGACCTCCATGCTTCTCTGAACTGCTTATATCTGTTGTCCATGAGACTGGATATAATCCTAGCAACTTCCATGTCATCGTCGATGGTTATTCCTAAAGCTTCTTAGTTGTGCAGCATAGTTCCGAATTTCCACCATGGTTTTCACTGGAAGTTTGGTTTGGCTGGCCATTATGCTATAATATTTTTGCCAGAGAGCCTCTTTGGACTCTCCGCTGATACTCTGACACATGGAGTTCAATTTTGTCCAGATATACTTAGCAGTTGTACAGGCTGAGACGGCTTTCACATCGTCGTCTCCTATTGTCAAGTACATTGACGTTAAGGCTTCGTTGTTCGCTTAATCCCATTTATCCGTTGGGTCGCCTGGTCCTGCAGGTCTTGTTTTACTGCCATCTTGAACATCTCTGATGTTGTGTGTGATGAAAAGACTTTGCATCCTCACCTTCCAAACTCGAAAATTGTCTCCATTTAATTTCGAAATGGAGGAAGTGTCGAATTTCTTCGTTGTTACGATGGTTTTGGTTGTACACGTAGTACCAGCAGTTGTTGTCATCTTGCTTTTTGTACTTTGCAAGAATTCACTGAGTTTTTGTCAGTTCTGGTGGCTACTTTAACCAAAGCTTCGTGCGGATAACGTGTTCTGAATAAAGATTGTAGTCTCGATTCTATCGACAAATTATAGGAATCTTATAGCTACACATCCTGTCATATCATATCTAAGAATAGTCATCCTTGGACATTCGGCTTTGTCGGCACATTCATGTCCTACTTACAACTCGCTGGAGTCATAAAGTCATAAAACTAGGAGGTGACAAATTGTTTACCTTTTTTCAACCAATGATCATTTATTTTGAACATGCGCAATTGAAATACTGGCACAGTTTACTTTACTCAAATCCTCTAGATTTCCGGCAGCAATATGAGTTGTTTCTCCAAAGTTAATTGTTTCGACTGCCTTAGCACTAATGAGTGTATATACGCTCAATTTGCTAACGGTGTTAAACTATGCACAAACGATCGTGCCCACCTATTAGGCTTAGTCGAGATGGCAATTGACTCTGGAGAGGTCCGTTTATGCCCGTCTACTACCACCACCACACCGCCACTAGTTCCAGTAACCTTCAGTCAAGCCTTTGGATCAGCGGATTACGGTAAATCATTAGCACACATTTCTTATTTAATAGATTGTTACATTTTGTATCTTTACAGGTTTCATATTTATCTACGTGGGGCTAGGACTGTTGTGTCTAAAGTTCCTATTCCAACACCGAGTTTTAGTCTGGAATTTCTTCAGCGTGGCCTATCTCTGGATTCTGGGTCATGCCAACAAGATACGATCGTCTCTGATGGATTGTTCCCAAAAAAATCGAATTTATTTATTCAGACGAGAAGGAAATTCTAATCCAGCAGATGAGTCAATAGATGTGGAAATCGGACCATTTTCTGTGCTGCATGGAGATCCAGGAGAATTTCTCACCATCGAGCATATGCTGGAGCTCAGGTCTCTTCACGAAATGGCTTCGAGGGACAGTAAAGTCCATTTTGCCAATAAAAAGCCCTCAAATCAGGATAGTCCAGCTTAATTCATCACTCGTTTATTAATTTGCTGTTAATTTCATTATTTTTGCTCATTAAAATAATAAAAATGCAATATTACATGTTGGTTTTTAGTATCAAAGAGTTACGTCATCGAGTTTTTTAACCACCGGGAGTGTTTATTATTATATCTATCCATTCCCTCCTTTTTGTGTGCACACAATGTCTTGTTTGATTCAACTGACCTGTTTGACTTGTGTGATGACCTCTGGGTGTTATTGGGTAACCTTTGAAGGACGGCAGAACCTTTGTGTTCTCGACCCAGCAGTCTTTGGAGGAGCCGAAACTCGTTTGGTTGAATTTGGTGAAATTCGACTCTGCCCCAAATCCAAGACACCGTCTCCTACAACCCACGATGTGGATCCGGATTGGCTCGACACCGAGTATTTAAAAACCTTTGGAAAGTTGTATATTTTAATACTATATAAATTAAATGTGTGTTATGTTATGATTTCAGGAATAGTCAAAGCAGTGATGGGATCCATCATCAAATTCATCTCGTGTTTTTTTCAGGCTGGATATTTGTCTGGAGTCTACTAGTTGGATCCCAGAAAAAATTGGAATATGACTAAAAGAGATACTTGGAATTGGTGAATTTGGCCACATGGACGGTCATCCAACTTAAAGCAGCCAACTTACCCTTCAAATACGGATTTGGGGATGATCGAGATCACCCCCTCGTCTGTCCGCCTTACATTTTCCTTTCAAAAATGGAAAACTCGAAATTGACTCTCTCTTCTATTTCCGAGTAGAAAGAGATGAGTGTGAGTGTGTTTTTTTAGAATAATTTTATTCATATTTTATATTATATTATTATATTTTATTTTATATTATTATATTTAGATAGGGTCAATGATTGACCCAGAGAATATGATACGGAGGCAGATCATAACACGGAGACCCTGCTCCAGCTGACCAGCACTCGAGACGCTCGAGCTCCGGATCCACTGGAGCAATGGCCCTGGTGCAAGGGGCCCAGAGCCAGGGGCAAGGAGCTAGGTGCCAGGGGGAGGCTAAGCCCTCAGGAGCAATCACCAAAAACCTCCCACCCCGGAAATATGCCACCAAAGACCCCCCGTAATCTGAACAAGTTCAATGGAGTTCCCTTTACTTATCACCCCATGCACTATGTGCCACTATACGTATGTTTGACCGTTTTCTCTTGAATCGTGTGACATAAGGTCATCTGACGAAAATATTCATGATCACAAATAAAAGTTTCCTTTCTTCTGACTACTTACATAGGATTATATTCGTCCTCAACCAATCAATTCTAAAAATGTAAAATTCTGAAAAACTGCTTGAAACAATTTCCCTATAATTTACAAAGTTCGATTGATCTATGTACAAGTCCTTGCTGCCATTTGCCTTATAGTTTGTAATGATGATAGTTGGCGTATGAAATGAAAAAGAGAAATCTTGGCATCAACCATATAAGAAGCGGCTTGTTGATGTAAATTCCAGAATAAAATTCTACTTATTCAGCAAGAATAAAATAAGGGGGGCTTAAACAACATCATAAAACTCCTTAAGTAAAGGAGAAATAAGTGTATAATTTGTTATTGTTTGTGTGTTAAAAAAAATTCTTTATAACAAATCAGAAGGATTGTAATGGTTATAGTACCTCAGGATTCGAATAACTAAGCTAGAAATGGGTGTATCAAACATATCTCGGAAAAACAGGAGAATTTATTTTAAAAAAATCTAAGAGGATGATTTTCAATTTGTATGAGGGGTAAATTTTTTGAATATTATTTTTTAAACTGACAAATGAATGAGCTGTCTACAGGAAATATCTACTTATTAAAAGAAAGTGTGTCTTATGACATGGATATTTGATTAGATTGCCCGGCAAAAAAAAATATTGTCAGCAATAAATATACTAATAGAGAAAAGATTCTGACCTTCGATGAATAAAAGGTGATCTGGAAAGAGACCCTGGGAATGAGTTGAAGAATCCCATCCTTGATTCAAATATAGTTGGGGAATAGGAACACTATACAAATATGAGTGAGTACGTAAGTATCAAATTATAATCAAAATGTTATTTCAAAGTAATGCTTGATATTAAAATAAAATATAAAAAAATGTATACGTTAATAGAATACGTTACCAGAAATAATGTTCTAATTGCCAAACTGGACACTCGGTGAAATTTTTTTGAAGGAATCAGTGTTGTTTGTGTTTGAAGTGTTGGAGAGTGAGTGACTGAAGAGTCAGAATGTGAAGGGTATGCAAAAATGGGGGTTTATTATGGGTACTAAAGGATAAAAATATAGATTGTGAAAATTTTCTTAAGAAAAAGGTTAATTTATTTAGGGACTAACGGAAGAGGAATAGCCTGATTTTACGTTAAGGCGCCAATGTTATGGGGTTAATGTTTTTAAGAAACTATTCAGATGAGGTTACAACATTGATTTTAAGGAATTTTAATTAAAAGATTTTTTACTGTTTATTTATTTTGAATTGCATCAGGCATATATATATATTGGCTCTAAATATTAAGTGAGCTTAACTTTCATTTGATCTGAATTCTAAAATTCCAGGTTACAGATTGAATAACGAGACTTGAAGTTACACAATTCGGACCAAGAAGTGAGTAAAACTACAAAAAAGTCAGTCCTTAAATACTCATTGGATTCTGGATCTTACCTTTAGTAACTAGGACAAGATCCCGTTACTTTTAAAAGGTTCTCAGAGGGTCAGTTTATGACACATAAAAGGTTCTAGGAGAGTCAGTTTATGATATTTTATATTCCAGTTTATATAATTTACTTTGATATAATATAGATCTGATAACAAGGGATCTTGTTATCTTAAGTAGTATATACAAATCTCAGATCTCAGATACAGACAAAAAGAGTTGACCTTTTATGATAGTAAGATGTCCGATACATGTCTACAGGTTCATTTGAGTTGGCGGCTGAACATACACTACAAGTTTGCGCTGCATATCAATCAAGAAATACCCGGTAATAATCCGCCCATACTGAGGGATAATATTTTTTAAATCAAACACAATCTAAACCCGCGTAAAGTTAGCCCAAAAAAAATTGGGCTGAACCCCCGTCAGCCGAAAAAAAAATCGGGCTAGCCAAAAAAAAAATTAGGCTGAACCCCCGTCAGATTAAAAAAAAATCGGGCTAGCCCAAAAAAAAATGGGATGAACTCCACTCAGCCCAAAAAAAATCGGGCCAGCCCAAAAAAAAATTGGGATGGAAACTAATCGGGGCAGCCCAAAAAAAATCGAGCCAGCCCAAAAAAAAAATCAGGCCAGCCCAAAAAAAAATTGGGCTGAACTCCAATCAGCCCAAAAAAAAATTGAAAAGAACTCCAGTCAGCCCAAAAAAAAATAGGGAAGAACTCCACTCAGCCCAAAAAAAAATTTAACTGCACCAAAAAAATAGGAACTGCAGAATACGGGCTATGCCGAAATGCTCACTCGAGTCAGCAAACCGGCATCAATAGCTATGCCGAAATGCTCACTCGAGTCAGCAATCCAGCATAAATAGCTATGCCGAAATGCTCACTCGAGTCTGCTTTTTTGCTTAATGACCTATGCTGTATTGCTGACCCGAGTCGGTATTTAAGCATACAGAGCCATGCTAAATTTACTAGAAATGTATTAATCGGGCTTCATTTTCAAAATTTAATCCTAGTTTTATAGGAATTAAGTAGTTAAGGGTGTAAGAGAATTTATGCATCAATATCAAATATTTAATCCTGTGGGGTTTTTCTGGAATAAAAAAAGTAGGAAAAATATTAAAAGAAATCATTTATTGATTTTTTTTGCACACTTTGTTTACACCATGCCTTGTCAAGTCTGCCTTCTGTGCAAAATTTCTATGGCAATTTGCACATTGAAAATTGTTTTTTTGTGTAGCATGCACGATCATGTGAACCCTTAGGTTTTTAGGATTGATGGCGTTAAACCCACATGATCCACATTAAGCAGATTTGTTCGGAGATATTTTGGAGTTCACAAATTTGCTGAATAGCCATTTTCGGATGATTGACTCCAAATCGCCAAAAAATTCGCTCACATCCTGTCCATGCCTGAAATAAAAAAAATAGGATTACAAAATGAATATAATCTATCACGCTCTGTAAAATATCAGTTTACTTCCTGTATGTTGTAAGTTTATGTTCCGGTTTGAATCTCAGCAGGAATTCCAATTTTTCGTTTGGATCCCAATAACAGTTGCAAGCTTGATAGCCAACAATCGGTTGGCACATATCGAAGTCTACAGGTATGAAATTCAGCGAAGCATTGAAGTTCGTACCTAAGTTCAATATAGAATGAACGGTCATCGGAAGGGTTACAACCACTGTTCCAGGTTCTTGACAGATCTAAAAAAAAGTGATTTTAAAATAAATTCAAAATTGAAGGTCACGAATTTCATACTTACAACCGAAAACTTAACCCCCCATTTGGTAAATGCGGCTGGTGTTATGCTATCCGTAAATTTTCTAGGAAAACTTCAAACGAGGCCGATTGAATAATGATCCTAAAAAATGTGAATTATTGAATGTGATATCCTGAAAAACCGATTGAAATTTATATGCCATAGTTTTGAAACCAAATTTTATATGTACCAGAGTACATAATGCTGATTGATCCGAAGCAGTGATCTTCATAATGATTGGGAGCGACAGTCCCGGATCCTCCTCCTTGTGCATATGAACTACTTATTCCCTTAATAGATTCTTTAAAGAAAAATATGTTGTTTTAAAATAATTTTTTGTATCATGATGCATGAATTATCAAGTAACCTACCTTGTATGTCGGATAAAGGGCTGCAAAAATTGTTGATATTTAACTCTTTGAACTCTTGAAGTTCCAAATCTACTTTGTATCGGCAGATTTGACCTTTGCAAAGTTCATTGAACAACTTCCTAATTCGTGAAGGAGGGTTTTCTACTTGTGGATATCGAGTTTCACTGAAAACCACAAAATAAGATAAAAAGTAAATAGTGATGTGAAAATACCAAGCAATTTTTATGCATTTTTATAAAAACCCCGTAGGGTCAGTCCCCTGTGCGTATATAATGGACCGATTAAAATTTTTAACTTGATTGTTTTTGACCCAATACACGTGTACTAAATTTGAGATCGATCGGCATGGGTAAAACATTTCTTTAGTTATCGTGTCTTTGGACGGACATACATTAGTGATGATCCCAAAAGCCGTATAAGTGTGATTATAGCCATTTGAAATTATTATAAATGAGTTTGGATGATGACATAATTAGTAATAAGATTTTTAGTTGCTTGAAAGCTTATGCTTTATAATTCGCAACCAATTTCTTCATGAATCCGAGCTACCAATTTCAGTTGGTTGTTATCTCTTGTCAAGCTTCAAAAACAGTTGAATACGACCTATTTTATAAGTAACTCTTATTATTAGATTATACATGATAACCATTGCTGACGTGAGTATTTAATATGGTGTAGTGAACAATCGTTTATGATTTTCCAACCTCTTTATGCCATATGACGGGATCTGCGGCTATACGTACTTCACATACTAAGCGACGCAGAGGGGTGCACATTCATTACAGCTCTAATGAAGAGAAAAAAGAAGGACAAAAACTCATTCACAGGGCCTTAGCTGCAATCGTCTCCAGACTATAATACATATCCATACGCGTACATATATATAAACCCTCTTCCTGCTTCTCCAGGATTGGGTTAACTGTTCATTCCTTCTAGTATCGAATAGTTTTTAGGCGCTCTGAGTTTCTTGCTTTTAACGGAATATGTAGACCTTGTTTTAGGTTTTTTATTAATCCATAATTTAGGTTTTGTATTAGTCCATATTTTGGAGTTCTGAAATCTGACTTCATGGATTTTGAACCACTAAGCTGAGATGTTGAACTGTAGATCCCTCAACTCTACCCAGAAATGTTTGGATTCTTGTTCTGTATTTAATAATGAAACTAGCCTTTACTTGCCTTGCATGTAAAACATTTTAAATTCATGCTCAACTAATTACTCTGAGCTGATTTTCGGACTTAAGAAATATTTTCCTTGGCCCTAAAATCAGGGATCTGCCTTTTCTCAATCTACGTCTCAATCAACCAATTACTTTGGAATCATTGAGATAACCTATAAAGAATTTAAATGGACCTTTGATCGCTCGAGATTTCAACTGGCGTCAAAAAATATATATGTTTAGAATATTTAATTCCAAAAATAAGTAATAAGCACTTACGACTCCTCCATAAAGTCTCCCATAGTCCCAGTACAAGGCTTCTCCTCTGAACTGATCTGCAGAACACCATTTTTGCTGCTGATTGTTTGATAAGTGTAATAGTCCAATGGTTTCTTCCAAATGTTTTTTAAATTTGGAAGTTGAATGTTTTTAAACTTTAAAAATAGTGCACCGCACTGTTTCTCGTCTGACTCTGCGGCTAAACTTGAATAGGTTGCATGAATTATTTGCAAAAAGTCCTTCATATTAGGACATGGAATTTCGATTGGTGCTAAATTCATATTGTTAAATGTTCTAGTACTCAATAACGACTGACAACTGACCCACGGGTTTCAATAGTTTCCTTAAAATAACTCAAATTATATTTATTACTGTGGCCAGCTTCAAATAAACCTATTTGAATGGTTTAGAAACCTGTTGAAGGCAAGAAGAAAATATAATGGATTGTCGGTCGACCTTTTTTGAAATTTGACACACGTGTTTCAATATTTTTCTAAGCCCGACTTCAAATTGTTTTTCATACTGCCGTCAGCCGTAAATTTTTCCCCAAAAAAATTTAAATCTACTCCAGAGAAGGCTAAATTAAAATTGATCAATCAAGATATTAATTTTACTG
>JAQFYM010001041.1:0-41575 GCA_034694785.1 Agrenia bidenticulata
AGACGGACAGACGGACAGACGGACGGACGGACGGACACAAGAGCATTCGCATAAAGTATCTGTCGATACTTAATAATTGGAATAGGATGTTGGGATGGTGAGATGAAGTGTACGTTCTCTAGAGGTGAATAAATGAACCCGGTGGGATGAGGTAGTGTGTGCTATCCTTCATCTCTCACTCTCCATCCTTTCATTCAAAGTGGATTGGCCTCATGTCGTTTCATCCGTGCCGGACTTGAATTATTTTCTAACTTTTTTGGAATTGCTGAGTGAAATCACTTTTTTGACTGACTTGTGGAGGATTAAATTGTTGACATGTCGCGGTATTATCAGCGGCCCGAAAACGCCCTTAAAAAGGCCAATGGTAAGGGACAACTTGCATTTTTTTCTCTTACACATATGTCATCTTTCTTTTTAATTATGTGAATCACACTCACTATATATACAGTGTGCAGTGCACTGCATGGCCGTATTGTCGTCAAATAATAGTGTTGTGGGACAGGTTCACTGATTGTTGAAAGCTGGGACCTTTGCCATGATCTACGTTTCGAAAATCCACAGATATTTTATTTGGAATAGATGTAGGTGGAATGATTTTATATCGTACTAAATGTCTGCACGTCATTTACAGAGTTTATTGAAGTTGGGAAGCCCACGAGGGCTCTGGACACTTTGTATGATGTCATCAAAGGAAAGAAGCATCGCGCTTTTAGCGAAAAGGTTATCGAACCTATTATGCTCAAGTACTTGGAACTCTGTGTGGAGCTTAAGAAGCCTCACACTGCCAAGGAAGGACTGTACCAATACCGGCTTATGTGTCAATCCGTAAGGAATATCGATTTTCTATCTAATAGCTGGCAGTAGCTACAACTATAAGTGAGCATTTGATATTTTTAATTTTGTAATTTTATATTGTTTCCTTAGGTAAATGTAGGACTGTTGGAGAAAGTTATCCGCAGTTATATAAAAATGGCCGAGGAAAAGACGGAAGCTGCGAGAGATGCGCTTAAAAAAGAAGTGGTTGAGCAATCTCAGGAGGCTATTGTGGAAGTTGACGATTTAGACAACTTGTCCATGGCAGAAATGACATTGCTGAAGTAAATTATTTCAAATCTTTTCGTATTTTAAGTCATGAATGCTCTATATAGTATGACTAAGAAAACATGGTGAGGTTAGAGTTTATATGCTAATGATTTGTTTTCAGTGTGATAACTGAAGAACAAGCACAAGAACGAAGTGACCGAGCTGCACTAATTCCTTGGGTAAAGTTTTTATGGGAATCGTACACTCAATGCTTGGACTTGCTGAGAAACAATGCTCGTCTTGAAAATCTGTACCACGATATTGCACAGATGGTAATAATAATGTGGATTTAGTTGATTAGATATTGACTAGTGATACACAATGATTTGAAGACTAATGCGGACTTTTTATTTATTTAGGCATTCAAGTTTTGTCTAAGTTACAACAGGAAAACGGAATTCCGAAAGCTTTGTGAGCGTCTCCGAAAACATTTCGATGACATAGTGAATAGGCAAGGGTCCCAAATGAATAGTATTGACTTCTCCTCACCGGAAACGCAACAACTAAACATGGAAACTCGGCTTTCACAGCTTGACTCGGCTATAACTTTGGAGTTGTGGCAAGAGGCGTACAAAGCTATCGAAGACATCCATCTTCTGATGAATCAGTCCAAGAAGTCCCAAACAAGGATGATGGCCTATTACTATCAAAAGTTGTCTCTTGTTTTCTGGAAGGCAGGAAACCTTTTGTTTCATGCTGCAACATTACTGAAATACTACATGTTGTGCAAGGACATGAAGAAAAATGTTTCTGCTGATGAGTTGCAGAAGTGAGTAATCATGAACTATAAAAATGGGATTAATTTTTCCTATGAAAATGACCTTATTTGTTAACTTTTAATTACAGAAATGCATCACAAGTAGCATTGGCAACTCTGGCGATTCCTTTTCCGGTAGTTCACCCTGAGTTCGAGCGTTTCGTGGAAACTGACAAGGGAATGATGGAAAAATCTCAGAAATTGGCCACATTGTTGTTCCTTCCTCAACCACCAACAAGAGCTTCCATGATACGAGATTTAATCCGACATGGTGTTTTAAGCAATGCCATTTCTCCTTTACAAGAGCTGTATGAAGTTCTTGAGACTCAATTTAGCCCTCTGGACTTGTGTTCTCAAGTAGACAGCACTTTAAAAAACCTGGCAACCTTTGAAGACACTGACTATCTCCAGCAGTACATAGAACCCTTGCAGGATGTAGCCTTGGTCCGTCTCATAAAACAAATATCTCAGGTATGGTTGTTAATGTATTTTATTAAGTGTGCAGATTGCTAACTACATCATTTGAAAAGCGCAGGTGTATCAAAGCATTGACTACAATCACCTCTTGGAAATGACTATCTTCGCTGCTCAGACACGAATGGAACAACTTTTAGTAGATGCTGTTCGATACAATGACATGCAAATAAATATTGATCACCGCTCGAACTGCATTAAATTCGGATCGTCGTTAGCGGAGGCTTCAAGAGAAGACTTGCCCGAAGGTCCTCATCTACAAGCTATGCCGTCGGAAGCTGTTCGTTTGCAACTAGTAAATGTCGTCAATTGTGTCGAAGAGACTATTGAAATGATCAATCCGCCACACATTCAGGTATAATTTAATCAATATAATATTCTGGATTTAAAAACTGTATCTTTATTCTTATATTTCTTGATTTTTTTGCAGTCAGATGAAGATGTTATCCGCAATAAAATTGTCAACCATTACCTTATGACTGAAAAGCAGAGCCATATCGCAATTCTGCAGCGACAAAAAATGATAGCTGACCGCAGAGAAGAACTGGAGAGATCAGCAGCGGACAAAGAAAATGAAGAAAAGTGGAGAACTGAACAGATGGTGAAACAGCAGCTGCTTGTTGAAGCCAAGAGATTGGAAATTGAGAGTGTTGAGCGTGAGAAGAAACGAGTAGAAACTGAACGACAGAAAATCAACCAGTCTCGTCTTCTGGAGCGAATCGCTCAAATCAAAAACAGTCCATTGGGAAGCAAAGTTTACAGCAGATTGGATGAAGAAGATTTAACAAAAATGGATGTTGAAACGGTACTTCAGAAGCAGCAAGACGAAATGGCTAAAGAAGCCAAAGAGCAGTCGGCCCGCTTGCGCTCTCAAGAGAAACGCTTAGATCATTTAGAGCGAGCCAAGCGCCAAGAAGAAGTACCTGTTATCAAGCAGTATGTTGAAGAAAAGAAAGAATTGGAAAAGAAGGAATGGGAAGCTCATGAGGCTGAGCGGATTTCTCATTTAATAGAAGAGAGAAAAATTGCTGTAGCTACTCGGGATCGGATTAAAAGGATGAAAGTAGATAAAAATACATTCTTGACTTCTCTTCTTGAATCTCGTCGTCATGTTTTCTTAGAAAAGATCAGCAAATTCGAAGAGGAACATGCTCGTGTCAAAGCTCAACGATTGATTGAACGGAAGGAAAAGAGAAGGGAAGATCGTCAAATGAAATACAGACAGGAGATTGAAGAGGAAGAAAGGCTGCGTCAAGAAGAAATTCGTCGCGTTGAAGAAGAACGTCACCGAGAAGAAAGAGAAAAAATTGAGAAAGAATTGGAAGATATGAACAGAGCTACGTTTCAAAAACAGATTGCCAAGCAAAGAGAAATCGAAGATAGAGAAGAACGGGACAGACGTTCTACAAACTCAACGGGAATATCTGATAAGCCAGCTGTAGAACCTTGGCGACCAGCTTCCAAAGTCAATGCAGAAAAATCCCTATCAAGTGGAGGTGTTGGCCCTGCGCCCTGGATATCAAGAAAATTGGCAGAGAAAAAGCTTCACGATGGCCCAATGCCTCAAGGCGTTGATTCCCCGAGCGAATCTACCGGACGACCTCAAAGAGAAAAATCCCGTGAACGTCGCCAATTAGATTTCGATGTTGAAAGGCCAAGCCGTGATCGTCCACAAGCTGACTATGAAAGAGAAAAAACTCGGGACAGACGCGACGGTGATTTTGACAGGGAAGCCCCTCGCGAGCGTGATGAATGGCGCGGAGGTCCTGACCGGGATCGAGGAGAGAAATCATGGGATAGAGAAGGACGGCCTGGATTTGACCGAGGTCCAGCACGTGGATCAACAGTACGGGGCACTGAGAGGGAACGGGGTGAACGAGATCGTGAAGGTGGAGAGCGCGGGGAACGTGCTGTAAGTCAAATTCATTGATCCATCATGGACTTCCAGTTTATTATCATTGAACTCATTCTATTGCAGATGGAAGATTCATGGCGACGTACTGGTGGCCGAGGAGAGCGAGAATCTGCACCAAATTCTGCGTAAGTACTTTTAAAGAATATTTTTTATTGCTTTAGTCTATTGACTTGAGGATGAAATTGATTATTTGTAGACGCTCTGCTGGAAGTGGTGGTGCACCAGGCCCCGCTTATAGGTAAAGTTAAGCCTCAAAATTATTACAAAATCGTGGTTGTTGTGTTTACAAAATTTAATAGTTTATTGGTTACTTCTTAAGGCGAGAACGAGGAGCTTTTACTACAGGTGGTGGTGAACGAGATGAGCGTCGGCCTGGAGACCGTGAACGAGATGAACGTCGGCCTGCAGACCGTGAATTCCGAGAGCGAGAAGGGTTTAATAATCCTGTTGAGGAAGGTAACTGGCGATGATCAATTTAGAAGAACCGATGTCATCTATCAATTGAATATTTAAAATATCAGCTTTACTGCTGTTTAACATAAAGATTAATAATTATGTTTTTGAAGTTTGGTTACAAGTATTTATGCCTGACGTATGCAAAATAAACGTGTAGGTGTTTTTTGAAGAAGTAAATCCGTTTTATAAAAAGTTAATTTACCTTGAGTAACTGGAACTTCTTGAGTATATCACGAATAAGCTAATAATTGGGATTACTAGTTTTGAAAGATGCTCAGTGCGTGGTATTTTAATTTTTACTTTAGTGGTATTAAAAATTAATTCTTTGTTACCACAGCCTATGTTTTTAAAGCATGAAGTAATATTTAATTTTAAACATGCAGTACAGTTTAGGATTGCATTTATTATGTTCACCTTCATTCTCCGAACGCGTTTATTATCCAACAAACAATACGACATCATCACATGTATCAGTATAAATTACTTCAATGATGACTCAGTATTCAAAAACAAAGTAATTATACTTATAACAAGGTAATAATTTAATATTAATTTCGAAACAAATCTGGATTTCTAGAATAGTTATCATCGGGTTAGTCCGGATCAGATTCTTTACAACATACCTAGTCTTTTTTGGACTATATTTCAACCGATTTATGTTGAGAGTTGATCGATTCGCCGATTTCTTCTGCAGCTTAATATGACTAGAAGATTTATTCTGCAGAAAGAGTGATAGGACTTTCATAACCTGATGAATTTAGAGTATCGTTATTTTCACAGCCCTGAGAAGGACTTGGATTATTAATGTACGTATGTTTATTCTGCAAGTCAGTTACGGACTGATTTACAATAAACTCATCAGTTGTAGAAATCTCATAGTCTATCAGTCGAAGGTTTTCCATCGAGCTGTTCCTTCGGATTCCATGTGGCCGTTCTATAAGAAAAGTCAAGCACAATTGTAGATAGCGATCGAGCTGGTCAATTATTAATTGAGTAAAATTTTAGACAAACCACTAATTACTGTTGATACAGAATTGGAAGAGTCTGGTGGTTGGTCTTGTATGAACATATCATATCCTGGATTTGAAACAGAAGGTATGTCGAGTTTAAGGTACTCAATACCATCTTCCAAGAGTCTGGAAAGCTCATAGACTAGTTCATGGAAAGAGGGTCTACTTATCGGACTTTTCCCCCAGCATTTCCTCATAATGGCATACCTGTTGAATTTTTCCAAATTCCCAATAAGTTCAATTATATTTACAAGAGATTTAGGAAACGAATAGTTTCAATATTTTCTTACACTTCGTCAGAGCAATTAATCGGCTGTTGCATTCTGTACCCAGAGTCAAGTAACGAGTAGAGAAGTTCGGTTTGAATCCCAGGATATGGGGAGGATCCCAGGGTAGTTAGTTCCCAAAGTAGGATTCCAAATGCCCAGACGTCTGATTTTGAAGTGTACAGTTCATCAGTGAGACATTCTGGAGCAAGCCACTTGACTGGAACTGTGAGGTCGCAACGAAAATTTCAAGGAAATTGACATAAGGATAGTTACATTTACATTTAGTTAGATACATTTACAAATGGATTTATGTGTACTGAACACTTTGGCATTACTATATTACCCCGATCTTTGCTTTTTTTCCAGTAAGTATCGTCCACATATATATCCCGTGTCAATCCGAAATCGGATATCTTACAGACTTTAGTTTTTGTGAGGAGAATATTCCTTGCAGCCAAATCCCTGTGTACCATCTGCCAAACCAATTTAATTAATCCATTAAACCAAGAATCCATTAATCCTATTTATAATCAATACCGCTCTAGTTTAACTAGCCTTCATGTCACTGAGGTAAGCCATTCCTTTTGCAATTTGCCATGAAAATCCAAGGACTTCCTGGGGTGTTACGATATATTCGAAGTCTTGAACATCGGACGAACTTCGTTTACTTCCTCTAGATTCAGGACCACACCACTCAGAGCTGCATTCGTGAGTTATCCTTTCTACTCTCCGGCATTTTCTCAAAAAACTCCTAATATTCAGAACATACAGTTCGTGCCAAATACAGACAAGGAATAAGAAATAAATCTATAAGTAATTCTACTTGATGCACATTAGTCAAATCTAATAGTAATTCATGCACATAACAAAGACACACTACTTTAAGGTAATTTGTGATGGATTTTAGATTCAGTACATTATACTGAAATTTTACATTTGATATTAGTATTTTGAATTTTGAAGATAATTACTAATTTTTACCTGAGAGATCCAAATTCTGCGTATTCCATAACAAGATAAGGGGGGCCTCCATTTGACGTACAGGCTCCAAGTAACTTGATCACGTTTGGATGATCAAGTTGCTTCGAAAGCGAGAACTCAGCCATGAATTCCTGTCTCAGAGATTTATTTCCTTCGATATGATCAACTTTTAGCATTTTAACAGCAACATGTATGTTTCCTAAACAAAATAAACATTACATTAATTTATCTTTTCACCTTTCAGGAACTGTGCAGCTCGATGATACTTTTTGCAGATTGAGACAATAAATTACATTCTGTTTTAATATGCATTAATTTAGCTTCAATTATTTTTTTTCTACACCCAAGGATTTCTCGATTTTTCAATTTTTGAGTAGTCGACTTACTTCCATTTATAGATCTCAGAACTCCTTTTAACACTCGGCCAAATTCTCCTTCTCCAAGAACATGTTCGAGTAGAAGATCCTTTCGAGGTAATTCCCACTTGCTTTCCACCTGCAAATAAAATATTTTTACCGTTTAGAAATTAAGCAGTTTTTGGAATACAAGATACCTAGGATTGACATTGAACTAAGCTTTTTAAGCGTATAAGTACCTGGAAGTCATGATAAGAATTGAAATGACCGTTGCTTGAGTTTATTCCACTGGAATGTCTTCCATTTTGTCCAGGTCCAGTTGGGTCTGTCTCAGACATAAGAATTCTGTTACCTCGGCGTGGTTCATCAAAACCAGTGGTAAGCTCGACATCCAAGGGATCTGCCACAACTGCAGGTGTGGACTTCCTTTTCGCCTTAGACCTAATTTAAGTTGATAAGGGAAAACAACAAGTTTGAAAATAAAGAACAATACGGTAGGATTAGAATGATTGAAAAAAAAAGATTTCCCAATCGAAATCAATAATAATTTAGTAACCCTAATTAGGAATGCTCACAGAGCCAACAATTTGCTTTAAAATCAAATGTAATTTTGTAAACACGTACATCATTTCTTCATTCAAGCTTATTCACGAGCACTGCCTAATTTCGAACGTAAAGCTACTGAAGGGGGTCAAAAAAAGTGAATGCGAAGCACTTGGAGTTGGTGGTGAAATTCGAGTGGCCAGAAGGGTCAAGAAAATTTTGGAAGAGAGGAAATGAAAATAGTTAGCGGTTAAAATTTCCCTCCTCTGTAGCTACGCACGAGCATCGAGCATCCCCATGACCCATGACCCAACATATATATCACACGTGGATTTATTATACGGACTTTTTAGTTTATGGTGAGATGGTAGTAGCACAATTTTTCCAATACCTACCATGGTGTGCAATTTAGTATTTTCCTAATGGTCACGTTAAAAATATCAGTTGAGTTTCAAATGGTGTCGGGGTCATGACGGGCGTTTTAGACGTCCCTATTGACTGCCCTCTTTTTACTATGAGTGCCCCCTGCCCCCAAAAGGCCTTAATATAACATTATGGGGCCAATTTGAGACTTTTTGTCCATATTGAGAGTTCCTCCCGGTCGGGTCGGGGTACAATTTTTGAAAGATTTTTATAATAATCGTAAAATATGTAATCCACTCTGAATAGCCTAAAAGATGACTCGGACTTCAATATGTTCAATATTTATTATCAAAGTGTATCAAAGTGGAAGATTTGTACTTTTGGCATCGGTAAGGATTTTGTTTTCACCCCGTCGTAAGAACTACTAATTGTAGGTAAATTTGAAAAATAAAGAAATGCAATCGAGACAAACCTTGTCTTCCAGGCAAAGAGGATGACACTACCGATGAAAATAGTGACGGACACGGACACGGACGCATAAAGGGTGATACAGCGCTTGCCACATTGCGGTTCTGCCGTTTCAAAAACACCCAATGTGTGGTCAATGGTTTTGTAAGATACTGACTGACGTGGATTCGTCTGGTCTGACGTACCAGTTGTAGAGAAAGACAGGTTACTATTGTGACCACCACCCCGCCCACCTCGCTGTTCTTTTTCTGGCATGAGTGGCATGGGTAAGTGGGCACAGGAACAAGAATGTGGACCATGGCAAGTACAGACACCTGAACAATATTCCACGCCATGCTTCTTCCCATCTTCGTGCTTTCTTAAACGTCCGAATCCATTAATTTCCGCTATTACAAACAGAAACGTCAGCCAGGTCAACTTTAACATTTTTATCCCAACTTTACTACTGTACAATTACTACTTGCAGAAAGCTTTCATGATAAATAAATCTGATTTTTCCCCTCATGGATTAGATTTTCTCTTTCATTCAAAAGTTCAAAAGAGAATACCGAGATCCATGATTAGATATTAGATACTCAATAAACTCAATTTCTTTACAACCCCAAGCTAGATCATTATTTCATGATGCCCTTACTTGCACAGTCTTGGGGACAAATTTGAGGATACTTGGATTCCAGCTCATCACACTTCCCATCTGGACAACTGCCCAAATTCGACGAGCATGTTGGATACAGCATGTAACTGAGGGATTTTCCGCGTTCTTCTCCAGCTTATGGATTCCACAGGTAGCATCATGAAAAGACAGGATATTTATTTACGTCTAATATTAAATCAGAGACAAGATGTAACATCTTGAAACTACTTAGTATAATCTTTGTAGATTATAAGCTTATAGTAACAGCCGGCTAAATAGTAATAAATAGTACTTGATTTCTGTTTTGAAAATAAATCCTATGGTCAGGTAAAAAATATTTTTTCTAAATTTCTTATCACGGTATTAATTGCCCTATGCTATATGCCCTACTTTACTCTCAGCTTCATTTACTACAACTGACGAGTCTATTTCGGTAATGCGGCATTCATTCAAGTTTGTCAAAACTTTTTTCTAATGTCAGATCAAAAAGGGACATCATTTTTAAATCTATAGAGCTATAACTTTCCCACCTGAAGCCTATTTGAAAATATCATGAGCCAATTTAGATAAATTTGAGACTTACGTCTTGACGTATTTGGTGGAGCATAGTGTCTCCATGAACAATTGCCGATTGATCCAGGTCCACATGAGGATTTACACGTCTTGGAGTCTGAAAACTCAGCACAGTATTCTCCTTGACAGGCTGTGGAAGAGTTCTTCCAAGTTCCATCCAAATCAACCTAAGGAACGAAAAATGAGCCAGGCCATCGTGTTAAATTTTGGGAAGGATATGAAGCATTCCCAATTATAATGACACCTCACCGTCAAATTGACTATTAAATGTTCTTGAAGGGTTGAGTTGCATAACAGTTGGAGATGGAAGCCTTTGATTTTTACGTCTTTTATTTTATTGGGGTCGACAAGGTATATTATTCCACTTTTCTCTGTCACGGCAAATGGGAAATCTCCAGGTGCTTCGCTACTCTCGACTAAACAAGTAGAATTTGTGCATAATTAGTTTGCACAAGAAAAGTTAAACAAAGTCATTATAGCGAGTATGATATATATGTAGAAGGACACCAGTAGATCGAACCTGTCGTGGTACGAACGAGAAACACGCGTGTAAATAAAAAAATAAGAAAATATAAGAATTGAACTTACCGTTGGTAATTTGTGTTAGTGGGAGCGTCATGTTGTTCCTATCAAAGGGGGAAACTGATTTCAACTGAAACTGAAGCCCAGGAACTAACTGACTGACATCGGTAACGAGATCTGGGAAAGGGTACATGACGACAGAGTGAGCATTTGCAGATCTGGACAATGTTCCAAACAGCTTTCCTCGCTGGAATCTCGACTTCAGTTCCTCTGGCGAAACATTCGGTGGGATGGATACAGGATTATGTTGACCCCAGTGCAAGCAGATTGTGTATCTCATCTGAAATGGATACGTAGAGAAACCGATATACTTTTAAAAAAATCGTGCAATAAATCGTTCATAATTGGTAATCCTCATAAATAGTTACGACAGATATTGTGTATTTGTACAAACTACCAACTACCAACTACCGTAATGATGACAATTTTCAACTGTCAAGATCTAGCCATAAAATATAGCGATGAAGTTCACGGTATCAAATTATTTCCGAACTATCCAGAGATAACAAGTGTCCCTCCCCCTCCCTTCCATCATAAAAGAGCAAAGTTTTGAGAAAACACCAAGAGGAAGATCTAAGGACAAAATACCGACTGGTATATCGATTTTTATTTGCTATACGTAGCTAAGGATGAGCAAGATTCTCCCACTTATTATAGTTATTATATATTTTTTTAATAATGGATATCTCATCGTCAGTCTGTAGGGCTACTGTTTTTACTACCTATACAAACTCAAAGATTTTAGCCATTTAATTGTACAGATGAATACAAATATTTCGACAGTGTGCTACAGTTAAACGCGACTATAAAAACCATTTCTGATTGAGGCAAGTTTTTAATACAGTACGCTATAATACTTCTATATTTTGAATCCTCGTCATTCCCTGCTTTCAAGCATCTCCTAATGTCGGATAATGTAAATATTGGGTGAAAATCTCTGAGGGTACTTGGGGAAGTTCTTCAAGACATTCAGCAGTTTTTGAGTAGGAAAAAGTGCATTGAATATCGAGCATAAATTCCCTTTTTTTTATTCGAAGGATGTGTAAACATGTTCTTGAAAAAAAAATGTCACGCCTGTCGGGTATTCCTAATAAAAACTTCCCTGTGCAACTTCATTTAGCCTGACTCCTTCAAATTTTTATATTTGAATTAATATTAAATTTTCCCCTTATAAATCAGTACAAAGCTTTCCATAGAAAAATAAAAATATTCCCCATAAGAATCGACATATTATGACCCTAGTGGGTTTTCCGTTCATATCTCAACCGTCTTATTCCGATTATGCCCATCTTCAAACTAATCTCCCGTATTGACTAAGCAAACGTGTGTGCAAAATTTCAAGTACATCCGACAAGTAAATAGAGTTATCGTGTACACGGACAAAAACATCCGGACAGACAGACATTGACATGAGCCTATAAGCCCTGGAGTCGGGCTAAAAATGTGTCTCAAGATCTCTTTATAGTGTCACTGTGTGGACAAGCGTCCACTTTGCAAGATTTGAAGGTCCGAAGCGTTCGTAAAACATTATAGTATAAGCAAAGTTGCAAAAATATTATTAACCACACTATGAAAGATGGGCACCATAATAAACTGACACGTATTAGATCTGATCAGATTCAACCGACTTACCGGAGCATGTTCGATCACAAGATTTACATCCGTTACAATAACAGCCACACAGTAGAAACCCTCCCAAGGACTTGTTGATTTAACTTTCTCTGACAATCCTGCAATAATATTGTAGTTAATGTTTTATATACTTTAGATTTTTCTTTACATTATGAAGGACTTTCACTAGGTAAAAAAGGGCAAAGAATAATTTTCAAATTATTAATTAAGGAGGCATTTTATATAAAAAGTTCGTTCTAGTGTCTTTCCCGTGGTGAAAGATTTATAATGTACTCTAAAAATTATGAGACGCATGTCTTATGCAAGTTCGCTGAGCTTGAAGCAATTTTTTAGTCGTTAAAGAACCCCGTAAATAATAAAGCTTTTGAATCGAATGGGTTCATAAGGTATGATTGAAGGTAAAAATTACTTAATCTTGAAAGTACAGCAGATGAATCCACTTTTGTAAATGGATTTTTGTGCATCGTAACATCAAATTCTAAAAGTCCTTTCGTATCGTTGAGGCTTTTCACAGTGAATTTGTTTGCTTCAGGTGTGTCATTATCTTTTGCTAAGAGATCCTCATGGTCGGCTGGGTTCAATCGAACCCCCTGTGAAAAATTATTCCATTTTAGTTAATAAACTAGCGGGTTTTGTGACCCAATTGGGTCATAAATAAGAAGTTTATCCTGTGACTATTCGTGAATCTTTTCAACAGCTCTCCTGATTATCGTAGTCAAATTTATTTTTCCATATCAAATCTATTTAACAGATTTCCTTATTTTCTAAGTCAAGCTTATTTAACAGTTTTACTGATTTTCCAGTCAAATTTATTTATCAGCTCTCGCAATTTTGGCAGGCCCTGCGTTCCTGTGCCCCTAATTTAACAGTATTTATCACTGGCAATTGTGCCCCTAACTTGATAATTTTGCTCACTGGCCCAGTGCCCTCCTCATTTGCCCGGATTGGATAGAATTATGTTTAGAATTTATGAGCTAATTACTGATCTAAGCGATAATCATTAATAAATCCAGATGAGCATGAATTTAAAAAAAATCTCACCTTTTGTAGTCTAGGGCTATCGAATAGAAATTTTCCTAATTTTAATACGATGATATTTCGCATTTATGGACTAATTATAACTTATTGATAAGCCCAGATAAGTTATAGTTAAGAAGAAAGCTCAGCTTCTAAAAGTCAAGAGCTATCGAATAGTATTTTAGTTTACCTAATAATTTTTTAATTAACTGGAGGATATTTTCCAATTTTTTGATAGTCAACACGTACGATTACTTCGATCGGCAATATCTGTATCTACCGATTATTTTTTTTTAAATCGTCGAGATCGGATGAATAATAAAAAAAAAAGTAGTTCATGATTGGTTAAATTCGAAATTAACAAATATGGATAGTTTAGGTCTTACTCATATCCTACCACAGATTTTAGTGCTAAGTTTATTGATTGTTCCATATCTAGTTTATGGAATCAACTTTATGAAGGACTAAGTTAATCCTAATGACGTATAAAAATAAAAAACGATCTTACTCACCGCTTCGAATTTGTTCCCCTGTTGCGAAAAAGATATGAAAACGGTAACATGCTGAGATCCATCCTGAGATTCAATTGGGTTGTCATCCTGATCTAAGATGGTAAGTTGTCCTGGTAAGGTAGAAGATTCATACAATTCTGAGGTCGCCTTTGATTTCAAGTGACACACAAGTGTGAAGTTATATAATGCCTTCATTTCTCTGTCGAGAAAGGGTTTACTCCACAGGATGAACGGTGGTGAGCCAGATTCCTTGTTCTTATGAATTGATAACACTGTTTGTGATCAAGGGATTTAAATTATCAATCATGTCCAAAGATTTTTCAAATTAAATTTTGCACTCCGATACATCAACTGACATGAAATGAAGTTTCAGTTTAATCCACACGTTTACACAAATTGTAACGGGAAATTTTATACATAATATTTTTGTTTCAATGTCATACCCTCAAGGAGACAATAATTTTTGACACAGGTTTCTCAGAAAGAAATAAAGTCAAAGCACTTTCACTCGAACGATACTAAAAATTTGGTCACTTACCATCAGATCCATCAATTGTGATGTTGTAATCAAGATACAATTTTCCACAAAGATGATTAAGCTGCCCAAAATACCCTATGGGGAAAGTCTCACTGTTTTCCATAACAGATATGTTTAAAGCTGATGAAGACCCCGAAAAACACAGTGTCTCCTATGGCCACGACAATAACATATTTTCAACTTTCTCCTTATCCTTTAATATGCGTTGATCCATTATTTAATGCAAATAATTATGCAACTTACAATGGAGACGTGAGGACAATCTTCGATCTTATTTGTGGACATTGAAGGGCTAATTAATTTCAGTTTCAACTCAGCTCTGCTTATGTTTCTCAACCCAGGTTTTCCTTCCAATTCCGCACTGACTTTATAGCTACAATCCATCCGCTCTTGAGTTAATGTACCTAAGATAATCAGAGAAAATACATCTGAGATTTACACAAATGTGTAAGAAAAGTGAAACGAACACAGCAGAAAAAATTATAGTTTCAAGTTTTAACCTAGCGACTCTTAAAATATGTTGCCTCGACAAAAAGTCAAAGGGCTCATCAAATTTTCATTTTACACGGTCATAAATCACAACGCCAGATTCTTTCTAATACTTGGTGACAACGTTAGGTTCATCTAGTTTTTCTTCTTGAATAATCATTATTTTTAATCATGGCAAGATCTATGTTGTGATCTTATCTTCGTTAAGTATATAAAAATTCATTATAAACAAATTCTAAAAATCCCTATTTGTTAACTATTTTATAGTTTTCCATGAAATTGACACAAAAGTATTAAACTATATGCAATCGAAAGTTGAATAATCACTTTCAGGCCCGTAACCTTCGCTCACAATTTTATTCTTGTCTCCTGATCAGTATAAACCTACGAAATTTTACACGTCTAATTTAGGCTTCCTTAACTTGAGCTTCAAATTGTTCAATTCCTTACTATTTTTAGTGTCAACTATAAAAATTATTTGGTTTATTTGTTTGTTTTGTTAACATATATGTTATTTAGTACATACTTGAAATAAAAATAAAAATAATGTAAGATATTCACAGATTCAGTCCTCATCTATTGATCTATGTTATAATTTATACGATAAGGAAATTCTATATTTAGTTGTGTGTATTTGAATTATATTTCTATCTTTAATTTTTTAAAACTAATAACAATTGAAACTAGCACAAATTATGATAGTATTATTATACAAAAAAGGTATTGTCATCACCTAACCAAACAAGGTTACGGGATGACAAATATAAGACCTATGATGACTCCCTATCTTTTTCGAAGTTGAAAAGTGTAAAAATTCATTTCACTATCAACCAGGTACTAATAAAGTACAAATAATATATAAATCAAGTACCTCGAAATTCCCAATTCATGCTGAATGCGAGATCTTTACAATAGATTTTTTATCTATATATCTGTTTTTTCCTTTAATTTTTCTTATCACAAAATTAAGCGAAGGACGTGGGATGACTATCTTAAGCCAAAATTTTTGAATTTTTTTATTTGGACCCAAAGTTTACTCCACAAATGAATTTCCAGTTATCCTTAAAGATAATTATCTATGAAATCTACGTAATAATTAACTTACATCCGCCTGGGTTATATGGAGAATTTTGTATTTAATCAGAAACATAATTTCTATGTAGTATACCTGAGTCAATTTTATTTGAATTTATGTTATAAATGTCAGCATGTCTTTAAAATATTTTCCCTAGAAGCCTATCGACGATGCTTATCATACTCAGACAAAAGCACAGCAATGGTTTAAAAAAATCTTTTCAGAGTGTCATTATTCACGACGCAGAAAATGGAGATGACTTTGATACTCATCAATGTATATTTTCAATTCATTCACAGCCCTAACAATAGCTGACAAAGAAAACAGCAGACAGCGGACAAAAGAAAGTATTATCATATGAAATAGGGAAGACGAATTAATGATATTGAAGCACTGACCATTGTTGTGTTTTGTAGAAGGAAGCACAGATATGGATCCCAATTCTGCATGAATGGAAAGGTCAGGACAATTGAGGTCCTGAATTTTTGACGAGATGGTGTAGAGGATACGGCCTGAGTCATCAGGCTCTATTACTGCCCTTAGTACATGAATGGTGGTGTTTTCCGGCCAAAATCCCAGGGAAAGGCTTACGGTGCCACCGGTATGGGTGAAATAGATGGCTAATCCTGTAAGAAAAGGTTACATTGTCACGCTCCATTATTATTCTTGTACCTGGGTATGTATTTAAGCTCTTATCAAGAAAAACTATGGACACCAGATTAATCTTTTCCCCCATGGCCAATCGATGCTAAGGTGGGTGTACAAAATGTCATTTCTCCGCTACACGCGATACCCTCATAAACTTGAAATACTCACCGAGTACACAGAAAATGTCATATGGTCTTATTTGAACTGTTGATATTACTGTACTTGGAAATCATTTCCCCAACTTCCGTGTCAATCTCTCTATATATATCCGACCTGTGTTAACAGTGCTGGTGCAATTTTGCATAATCACTCAGTCTAACCTAATCTCACCCTCTGGTTCTTAGAACGGAAGGGTTGGTCCAAAATCCTTAGAACAAGCAAAACACTACTTTACAATACAATCTCAATCTCTGCTTTTCCCTATATTAGTCCAATGGAATTATTCGGATTTGAATTTAATTCCTTTGATCACATTAAGTATCGAAAATCCAACGTGCATGACCAAGATATTTAAAACAAAATTCTGGCATTCACAACTTTCCAGCAATAACGTTCTGGATGTAGTACATCTTGGAATTTTAGTTCAGTTTAAACTCATATGAATATCCCCACGTGTACGACCAAGGATTATCTGACTAAATCTCAGAAAGTAGGAAGGTCGTTTGGTTACAAATGGAGACAGGCATCGCATCCGAAAGCATCTAACTCAAATTGGATTAATGTGAAAATGTTAGAAACCTATTTAAATATTTTTTTAGAAGGAGTAAACTTTAATAAAAGGTCAAAAAAAAGAAATTTGGCTAAGTAATTCAAATAGATTCAAGGGGCATGGCCATGGTAAAAAATTTCCATTGAAACGAAAAGTCAAGTCGCACGGGTAATTCATATTTCACAAACTCTTAAAATCTTTAAAAAGTTTTTCCATCCAAGTATAAAATATTGAACGTTTACAAGGAATTTCTTATCACAGATTGACGCATAGTTTTTGATCTAATAAAAACCATTCCTTTCTAGTTGAACTAATGAAAATCCCTGGCCACATTTAAATCCAAGTAAGGCTGTGAATAATTGTATTTTAAATCCTTCAACACTATTTGATCTAAACTGCTATTACAATATTTCTTCGAGAGTTTTGGGAGATTCTAATGTAACTACTGGAATAACCTGAAATCTTACGAAATCTGCGTTTGAAAATTTAATTGAATTTAATTGAATGGACATTTTGAGATTTTGGAAAAATGTTAAAGAAACTACGAGATGTTCTTGTTTTCAAAATTAATTCTATTGTTTTATGTATTTAAATGTACACAAAATGCACAATTAAGTCATGCCTAAACCTTTTTCGTAGCCCAAATGGACGGGTGCACCTGTTAAGCAATAAAATTAAGTAACAAACTCTAAGGAATACGTGGGCAGAAATGTACAATTTGGAAATTTTTCAGATTGCGTTTTTCTTAAAGACTATAGAAATCAAAATGGGTACAATCGTATAAATAAAACCGGACAGTTGAAGGATCATATTTTAATACTAATGAGATGAATCCTAAATAAATCTGCTTCCATGATAATTGTATAGAGAAATGCCGTTTTAACGCATAAAAATGTATGCGAATATGGAAAGCATGTGGAAATTATCCCGTCCATTTTAATTCTAAATGTCAATGCAACTTAGCACAAAGGGGCAAAAAGAGAAGCCTGCAAGCTTTGATTCTGAAGTAAAAGGTTTCTTGGAAAACTTTCTCCCTAATCAAACGGACATGCAGGGTTATAGTTGGTGCTGTCCACGCTTATTCCGCCCACGTGCTTGGAATTCATAAGAACTAGAACTACTTCTTTTGTATTTTAAGGAATAATTCTGATTTTTGAACCTACTTCCAACTTTCTTTCTTCCATATGTACAAAGTATTACTCAATTGGAACAAAAGAATAGCCAGTATGGACGGATAGAGTTGCATGAGCCCTGATTTTATCAATTCTTGTGTTTTGCGTAAAAAGCCATTAATTCCCAATTTTTCCACTCACTTCCTGTCACGGTATCAAAAGGGACAGCCACAGTATTGTTTTCTGTATCCAGTCCTTCATGGTTTCCATTGAGGACATTTTAGCACGAGGAGAAAGCATGTTTTCAGGTGTACTTGTTTAAATTGAAACAGACAAAGGATTCTGTCTCTCGAACATGTAGGGATGTAAATGGAGACTGTCGTAATTAGAAAGTAAACACATGGTTTTCCGTATTTGTATCAATGCTTGTTCTGTTTATGTTGAGTACGATTTTTTCTCCAACTTCTAGTAAATGCTGGCTCTAATATATTTCTAATGTCTACACTTTTAATTTTCAATTGCTAACGAAGATGAAAACACCGTAACGGTGAAAAGCACTAATGATCTGGGACAAGAGCTACGTTTAAAACCGTTACAAAGAAAGACAAGGGCCTCCAGCCTGATAATAGAGCTTATGACATAAAAGAATAAAAGCACTGCGGGTTGCATTAATCGGATAATACGGACTCCCTATGGCCCCAGTAATACGGACTTTCCTCACAACCGAAACATCGGTGTGTGAAAGTCTTTCTTTATTACCCAGATGGAAGTTTCATCCTTCCACATAAATTTATGTACATACACATGATTTTTGGAGGGGTGAGACCAAACTCTGAAGTCAATATATATGCATTCAAAATCCGACACACTTCATTTCTGGACTAGTTGAGTAGATCGATTGCTAGAATCAAGGCTGCGCAAAACTAAAGATAGCCCTTCAGGAACAATGGGCAGACCCTTTTCAGTCTTATCGCCGTGCAAAGATTAGATGTTATAGATAAAGCATATAAGGTTTTGAAAAGGCAATCCTTTCAATGCTCCCTTTTCATCATTCTTCATTCCTGTTTCCTCTCTTTCTGTCCTGTTAATACGAATTGGAAGCAGCGAGTGTCAGGACACACCTAGCCTAGTTCAGGGTCACCCAGCATTGATTTGGGTAATTTTGCAAATTGCAAACCCATCGTAGAGGATTGTATAGTATTTGAAATAAATGTTGCACACTGGGAGGTTATTCAATTTGGTAACTGTACACACACGGAGTAGTAGTGTTTGTGTACGTACGTAGTATGCTTTAAAAATGGTCTGAGCTCAAGAGCAAATGTTTTCTTGATTAAGAGATTCGTTGAAGTTGTTAATTACTTTTCCTTGCACACTCCTAGCTCTAACTAAGTTAGGAGAAATTAAATTCTTTCCGAGCTATGAGCCATTAGCTAAAGTGACAATGAAATGTCACTTCTTGGGGAGAAGAATATTAATTCACGAGTCAAAAGTAACGGGTGCTTATCCAGATGGAACGATTTTCATTCAAAAATCCACTTTGGTTCAGTACAAGCAAATATAAACCTTCTTAATTTCACATAAGACGTTCATAAAGGCATGTATCATGTATCTTAAGATCTCTCAAAGATATGAAATAAAAAGCACGCATTTCCGTTCTTCCGATTCACTCTGAACCTACAATACCATACTTACAAGGCAAGGTTATACCTTCTCTAAATAGGGAAAGGGAAGACTGTCCGTAAAATAATAACTTACTATCAAATACAAGTTAGAACACAAGCTTGTGATTTAATCATGATATCATTAATGTATTATTAGCTTGTCCAAAAGCTGTGAAAAATATAACATGAAGATATAATTGGGCCGAAGCATGTCTTCATTTTAAAACTTAAATTAGTGGCCTCAGAAACCCTTTATTAAGCTCAAGTGTAAGCGAGCTCGTTATCTGCTTCCCTTGCCAACTCCTTCCATACAGTCCTTGTAAGGTACTTTTTCATATAAGCGTGATCTTATCGTTGTTCATTTATGCATGACTATTTAGCTTAGACGAGACTGTCAACAGATCACTATCGGGAACAATTACCAGCTTGGGATGAAGAAATCTGAAATCCTACTAACCCTTTACGGGGATTAACTTGGACTGTTTCCATTCGAATTTCATTTGTTCTACCTTTTATTTTAATTCTTTAAAGGATTAGTAAATTCTATTAAATCCTAATAAATCTCAAACAATACCGATTTAAACCTCTGACTTATTTGTATGTAAGTTCGTAATAAATAAATATAGGAAACAGAAAAGTAAGGGTTGAAATGGCTTGCATTGTGTTCTGTATTTAATGGATGAATTTTAAAAAGCTCTTCCATGTGTGGTCGTCTAAAAACTCACGGGCCACCCTAATATGAATTTTAAATATGTATTCAATTCTGTTTATACTTATCCAGTTCTTGGATGTAAATTCTTGCTCCATAGCCAGTTTCACAGGAGTCTATCAACAGATTAAACTTATCGACTCTACTAAGCCTCCTAATATTATTATTCGCATATTGAACAACTGATTGTGTGTCGGATTAAACAAAAGGATTTTCCCCACAGCAGTTGGCTTACAATCGTATAACTTACACATTCATATAAACAGAACCCCACATACATTTGTTGCATCTTTGGTCTCGTCTACTATTCTCATCATGAATGACTCCAGTAAAGCTCTCCTAGATGTAATCCGATTCCGATAATCTGGACTACTGTACCATGGTTTATTTCAGAACTAATAAATCAGAGAGATCTGTGGACTCCAAGGATCCATACGGTACCACAGGCCGATGATAAATAACAATATTGTTTATCTTTACTAAAACGCTTTTAACTTCTAGAACAATCATTCAAAGGATATTCCCAGACATTCTGTGGTACTGTGGTACATGTCTTAATTTTCAATTATTACAATTTATATTCCTCCTAGGTAAACTGATCAGTATCAAGAACAGACTAGACTAGTAGTTGTGTGTATAAATTACAGATTCTCTCCAGTACACTCATTCTAAAAGGTATGGTAGGATCTATTAACGGACTTCTGTTTTAGTCTTCGTTGTTTTGTTACTTTTTCAAATCTGCCTTTTCGAGTTTCGAGGGAAGAGGAATATATGAGAAACTTGTAAACTTCTGGCTTGGTTTGATAGCCCCTTGTGTATAGTACGGATACGGAATGATATTATGTGGAAGCACGCGTAAAGGAAACGAGGGATCATAGGAATCATTAGAATTTTCGAAGCATAAGAGCGTATTGCTAATAAAAAATAAAAGGAGACGAGTGTACGAGTATTAAAGAATTAGTTACAGTGCGGGTGTACCGGCCACCAGTTGTTCTGTTGTTACCATCATTACGATTTGATTGCTTATACAATCTGGTGCTTGAAAGGCTCATCCAGCCATGGATTCATGCTGGTTAAACACCTACTCTCATGTATAATTACTCAGTAACAATCTGCCAAGCCACAATCAATTCCCCTCTTCTTCAGCCACCTTTTCTTATGGAAATTAATCCCCTCCACTTGTTTAACTTTTATTTCACAATGCGTTTACTTTACTCCCGTTCCCTGCACACAATAGGGAAATATGAGACCTTTTTATGAACTGATTTCTTAGATTTCAGAAGAAAAAATATCCAGCTCATTTCATATTCAATTCATACCAAAAAACCCAAACCCGTAGTGAGGGTAAAAACTCAAAATACTCAATTATTTTACTCCGACCAAAGAATAGCGGAAGGTTTATACATTCGTAGATTTGTAATATTATTGTTTTGCTCAAAAATGAAATAAAATATTTTAAAAACTTGGAGCTGTAGGCCGGAAATACTAAATTTTAGCTGTTCTGAGTAGGATTCAATTTCTTTGACTAAATTTACAAGTGTAAAATAAAGTATTAAGGCAAAGAAAAGGGATGGAGAAATATATAGAAGCTCAGAGGTGTCAATGTGTCCCATGGCAGTTTATTAGACTTCATACAAGAATAATAATGATAATGGCTTTCGTTTCAAATTAATAGACTATTCGTGTTACTTTTCATGGATAATCAATGGAGTGAAAGGAGGACCGAAGCCATTGCATGTAATGCTTCCGCCTTGATTAATTGAACTAGTAATAATTTTTGAATCACGGCTGACACAAGATTAGGGAATAATTTAGACCCTGCCATTAAGCAGAGAGTTTAGGGTTTCAAAGAGGGATTGAATTTTACCTGAATCCCAGAATCCGAAGAGGAGCAAGAGTACACTGAAGGTAAAACTTTCCATGATAACACGACTCGCTGGGGTAATCTTATCCGTCTCCGCAGACCGTTTTCGTACCCTGTCACCCAAGCCACGTAGGACCAGTTCTCCGTTCCATAACAATGATAACTGTCAAATCCTTTCCACGTTCCGTATGTCACTAAGTATACTCGTTGACACTAGAAATTTAGAGAACAACCCTGGGACAGGAAATGTCCGAGGATGAGCTCATAGTTTGAGAAGTTCTCCGGTGGCCGTGGAATGAATAAATGAGAATCCTGAGACAGTAAATCTGTTTCGGGGTTCTTGAGACGGTGTGGCTCGGTAAATGATGAGACGGCGGTGGCTCGAGCCAAGCCGGTCGTTAGACGCAGCGCAGCACAATAACTGATGCGAGTGAAGTTAGCAATTAGTAAGGGATGGGAGAGCGAGGCTCACTATCAAACTCGGTGGACCACGAAGGAAGAGCGGAAAGGTTGTTATGGTTGACCAGCAAAGGTACGGATAGCAAATGTTGATGCAGATATGAGGGTAAAGAACTTGTTCAACTACTGGCAGTCCGTAATGAAGTTGCAGTACCACCACCAATGAGATTGAACCGCTTGGATAACTTTCTCTTTGTTCCACTCATTCCACCGATGATCACTTAATTGTACGGCCGAGATCTGCAGCTAAACTCAATCCTTTAATAGTCCACGTGGATTTTTATCCAGTTTAGCTCCTCGTCTCTCTTTTAGTCCTCTTTACTTCTTGAGTTTCACTCAACCAGTTGCCAGTGGTCTCTCTCAACTAATATATATCATTCTATTTTACTTTTTAATACATATCTCCAGCCTTGCGCAAATCATCCGATTCAGCACCAATTTTACGCCCCTTCGTTCTTTCATCTTTACAAACCTGGCTATTTCTTTAGACACGATTTTTATTCTGATCAACTATCAATCCTCATTTCTCTATCCATGATCTATCTAATCAACCCTTTCCTTCCCGTTTATCATAACATGCAAGACCGGTGTAGCAGTAATAGATTCCTTTCAATCCGATTTATTTCATGGATCCGGTTCCATTTCATATAATTAGGGATCCATTTCATATAATTAGGGAATTCATTGCATTTACTTACCCCCTACGATTTTTATATCATGGAGCACATATAACGTCAAATACGGGGCCATTCCTTATCATACCCTTAAAGTGAATTGACATTGCATTATCATAATCCTCAATACTTTTCATCGATTGAAATTATTATTTTAAGGGATTGAAAAGACGATCAGTTCATAAAAATGCTTGAAAGGGCTATATAAATTATATGATTTTCTATTTCTACTAATCTTAAGTGTATCGTATGGATATAGTTATTCTTGCATTTTATCTGAAAGTGTATGTACCTATTTATGAAAAAACTGTACGGGAAGTCGTGTGTCTGTTTAGATAGGATCACGTTGCCATAGACCATGGATTTCATTCAGCATACGAAATTGCAGGAATGTTACTTTATCGGACATGTCTTCCTCTGCAAAATCCATTCTTGCTTTACACTTAAATTTGGAGTGTAAAAGATGAATGAGTCAAGGCTTGTAAGCTGCTTACAGTCCGAGCTTCTTTTCGTAGGTACATCTTGATGGCTGTTGAGATAACCCTAATTACAATTAAGATTGACTTGATCCAGATCGTTCCTTGTACTAAGAAAGCATGAAGGGTCTTCCTCTGCCGTTGCATTCATATTCATGTTAAACCCGCATGTAAATACTCAACTATACTTGCGGTAACCTTTTTTCCGGCTTCTTTCCAAGATTTGTGGACTATGTTTAAACTGAAGGATATCTCATGAACTTGCTTAGAAGCATTTCTTTACAGATGCAAACGCTCTTATCACTAAGCTCAGTAGGGAAGAGAAACAATAATTTTTGTCATCAGTAAGATTTAAAAGTAATGGATGTGGAGGGGATAACTAATACAGGAACGGTTTGTAGGTGACTGGTTCTTTCAAGTGATTTTAGAGGAAACAATCGTGTGCATATGTTCCGAGTCAAGCAGCCCAACTCCAATCCTAATCCACTTCTTAGCGAGACTAATCCCAAAAAATACTTTGTCAGTTTGTTTCCCACGACACAAGAAATATGAAACTATTCCTTGTAGTATCTCACCAATAGAAGATTGAACTGTATGGTTTTGAACTTGGACTATTTCTAATCTATTCAGATTAAACAGAATTTTTATTAGTCTTCAATTTCTCAGTTTAAAAAAACATTTTTACGAGTATTGAACTAATTTTTAGGATGTAACAATGGAGAATGAGAATACTGAGGAGATTTAGTAAAACAAGTCAAAGCATATGCATCTACCCCGTCAATGTACGCATATGAATTTTAATTATTGTTCCCAATTTAACAAACCGTTACTTGTTTTATTTTCTAATGTAGATCGGATAAAAGATTTATTTTCAACAATTTGTAATATATTTGCTGCTGGCTACTGAATATCTGAAAGAATCTTCAGATTATGCCAACTTCTACCATTCCTCCAGAAAAATTGGCAAAAAAAACATATATTTTGATTTAAAAATACATAGGTGTATTTATATACACAGTACTGTTTATTTATAAAAACAACTACCTTTTGTGACGAAAATCTAGTTACAGTTATATCAAAATGATATTTATATTGTTTCAGTAAAGATTGATTCATAAGAAAACAAGCTACTTAATAAATGCTCCCATCAAGTTTCTGATCAGGTTTCATGTTTTATGTATTGTAATCGTCAATATCAACTCTATAATAAGCTGATGCTTCATCAACCAGTACTAACCTTAGTTTGAATAATTACAAATATGATTCATACACTTTTTAGGATTAATAAGTGTGTATCGCCTACAAAATTACTACTCAAAAGACCTTCGAGGACACTCGGTAGACTCTTGGGTTGGTAAAGTCCGCTGGAGTGATAATAATACCCAGTGCCCCATCTTTAGGGTTAGCTACGATAATGCTTATCCCCCCCGTTTTTTCGGTCTCCATGATAGTAAAAAGAGACTGACCGTGAGCAGAATGAAAGTAGGAGAGGATGAGAGGGGGGAAAGGGAAAGAAAGTTGCGGGGAGAACCGGTTAGAGAATCAAAGAAATAAACAGTGTAGGAAGTGTGGCTTTCTCCGAGAAAGAACCTTGAGATATGGATCACATGCTCTCTTCATCATGACATGATCATGTTCCTCTTCCATCCATGTTTCCAGCAATACCATGACTCAATGAATTCCAAATAAATCCCGATTATATGCCCACACAGCTGCTTCCACAGCCAAACTCGACTCTCAAACTTAACCGTACTCTCGGAATTCGAAATCCTTACTATGGAGCAGTTCCAGCTAATGCCACTACCAAGTCCAGACTGCCCAACTTTAGTCATCATGGTAAGAGTGATATTTTACTTTTTATTTCTTAGAATTATCAATTGCTTCATAGATAGCTGGTCTTTCCTCCGATAATGATATGTGCAACGGTAGGTTGTACTTGTCACTTGGTTGAAAACTTGAATAAGGCTGTACTGGCTGGTAACTATATATGCTTTTAGAATTCCCATACAGATAAAGTTATTATCTCGGTATGCATGCATATCGCTTTCACCAGCTTCGCTTGGTTCGGTTGTAGGTCGGAGGCTATCATCAACTATAATTCAATTTGACCCGAGTCAAATTAAGTTATCATATCATAAGACTCATGTTTTTGTCGCTTATTCCTATCATCTCCCTTCTCTTGATGATCAAATTAGACCAATTAATTCAATCACAAAACACATTTTCCACCTTTCGTTTAGTTAGAGTTTGCTTTTTACTGGAGAATGGTTTTTGGTCGAGTTTAAAAAATCAAAAGTTTGTGTCTATATTTTTGTAGCAAAATAACACGCTTATTGGCTTTGTATAAGATATGTATGGTCATTTGCATGTTGTTGACTCCATCCGTGTTGATACTGATAGAGTCATCTTATCATATGATTCATAATATGCTAAATACTTTATTGTGCGACACAGTTTGAATTTACATTTCTCTACGTTTTTGTTACACAGAAGTTGAAAGGTTTGGAATTCTAAATGGTCGAAGGAGGGGGGGTTAAGGAAGTATACCAAGAAATACACTCCGTCTCAGGAGGTTTTGAACGGAAATGGATGGTGTACGGAGCAGCCTGTCTGTTTCTCGGTATTATTGGAAAGTATGCAATAATTGACTATGGGATTTTGGAAGAGATCTCATGGACCCTTATCTCGTTCTTTATTATTTACACGACTACACTTTTCCTTATTTTCTTCTACTTGAGCAAGCAGTCCTACGACCACTTTAGCACGTCCTTCAGTCCAAATGGCTTGACACGTTTTCGAAGCTATCTCACATTTCTTCCAATAACTAAAATTATCCAGCATGGGGATGGGAAGGAGACGCTTCGTACAAACGAGGCGCTAAAAAGTCAATCGGAGAAATTGAATCAAAATGACCTTTCCGTCCGAATCAGGATCCAGAAGCAATTGGTTATTGAAGCTATACTTGATGAATACATTGCACCGTGGTACACGAAAATAAGCAGTAACAAGCTATTTTTCAAGCAATCAACTGGCATTCTCCATTCCGTTTTCCAACAGTTTGGTGAGAAGATACTACAGGTAAGATTCGTATGAATTAGGGACTCAGGTACACGTACTTGAAAACAGGTGCTATTAATTACATTCGGATGGATAAACAGGTCGATAGGACAGAGTTGGCTAAAGAGGCTATTCAAACCGTTCACCTTCATTGGAAAGAATACTGTGATGCTGCAGAGAAGTCAGCTTCGACCTCCGAAAGCGTTCTTAAATGGTTTAAGTAAATCCACTACTGATTTTTTTTTAACTATGCCAGTTGTTTATTTTTTTTGGCTAACATGTTTTTACTGTATGAAAAAGGTTTGTGCATCCGTACTTGCAAGACACGACAGAAGTTTCGAACCGGTATGAATACATGATCGGTCAGCTTTTAGAAGACCTCGTTATTCCAGATCTTCAGTCGACTCTCCTTTGTCAATTTCTATCTGGGATTCTCGTCAAAAGTTTTTTCTTGTACTATGCTGACTTTATCTGCCAAGCATCTTGGATCAATAGCAATCTCATAACTCTCCTCTCATCAAGTAGTGCATTAGCAGAATTGGCTGGAAGTAGTAGTCAGAATAGCTCAGCTCCCGCGACCCCTCTTCCAGACAGGTCACCGAAAACCCTTTTGGGTGAGATTGGATCAGCTCTTCAAACACCCAATCAAAGCGAATCAAGCGCATCTGGGGTCACTCCCCCAACACAGAACATACAATTAGTTAATAAAATCAATGAGAACGAAATAGACGACAGATACTTCTTTGGCAAGGATACACGAGAGGTTTTATTGAATGAAGACAAAGATCCAGAACGCGATGTAACCCGAGAGACTTATGATAAAGAGAAATTTGGAGACAATGATACCACAAAAGGAGTTCGTGGTGGTTGCACTTCAACTTCAACATCCGTATCTACAGCTTTAAGTGGAATTCTGCCCACTACAGCCCTCCCTCTTCTTCCAGCCGGTAGTTACAGGATTGATCATGCCCCAACCTTCGGATTTTCAAAGCCAATTGGAGAAAGTGGTAACTCCACCGAAAATTTAACAAAATTTCAAGATTCAATAAATATAATATCTTCAAACTCATCAACTGCTTCTTATGAAGAGACAACAGATCAACTACTTACACTAAACGACAATTACAATTTATCACAGCCGATAGTAATCGATGAATTTTCTTCCGAAGAACTTGCACAGGGTACTTCTTTCACTTCAAGTCAGGACAGAGATTACAATCGCTCATTATCGAGGAGTTCAACTCCAATGCACTATTATTCATTTGATGAGGCAAACAAGAGGAAACCAAGCCATGTCCTTGACACCGGTACATTATCTGTTGACGGAGCAGCCGACACCTTAAAAGGAGATAGGAGTTGCAATCACGAGCTTCAGATTGCAAAAAGTAGTTTTGATTTCGATAAAAAACCGAATCGATCTCCGGTCTATGAGGAACCTGAAGATTTTGCCACAAGTATTGCTAAGCTTCGTTTACTTCTGGAACAGAGAGACAGTAAGAAAAGTTTTAATTCTTTGGGAGCTTGCGATACGTCTCAATCCGATATTTCTTCCTGTGCGTCCCCAGACCCCAATGAAATATCTCAAGAAAATCCAATAGAGGACAATTTGAAATGCTTAGAAGAAATACAAATGCCTGATTTCACCTACAGTTCAATTCATGACGGAATCAACTTCAATCCTACTACTAACCAAAAGTACGTATAACTGAATTATAGCGATTGACTATTCGTATTTTCGTATTATAATGTACTCAACTCTTATTTTTTTGTACACTCAGGCAATTGATTACAAACGAATCGGACCGACCGGTACACGAGCTGAAATGTCATTTCTTCAATATCGCAATACCAAAAGTGGAGTCGAGTAATGATTCTGGGGGTCAATACGACTTCTACTGCATTCAAGTATACACAAAATACTTACTATTGTACTTAATTATTGATCTGGTTACTAATTATAATTTAATTTTTAATTTTCATCCATAAAACCAGTATGAAGGAGTATACTTTGATGAAAAATTAGATGATCAACCACCTAAAGTCATCTTGAGAACGACGACCGTAAAACGCCGGTTCAAGGAATTTCTCCTTCTTCAGTCCAAGTTAGAGGAGTACACGAATTGGAAACCCCATTTAAAGGGAGTCAAAGCTCCGAATCGATGGTTGAATTTATCATTTTCGAAAGCGGATGCAGCTGCAACTAGAAAAGCAATGCTAGAACGATATCTGCAGCAGTTGTGTTATCATCCAGTTCTTGGCACGAGTCGGGAAGTCTTACAGTTCATGGCTTATGGAGACGATGGATTTTCTCTTGATCCTTTAGATGTTCATGATCCAAAGCATCTTCTGTCCGATAGACTAGCAAAGGTAGGCTTAACATCGATTCAAGTTTTTCTGCATACGCAATTATAAATTCAAACTCAGATTTTATGTACTATCTATGCATGACTTTTTCTTAAAACTAGCTGGGAAGAAAATTCACAGGGGTCATGAATTCACTTCGAGATGTACTTCCTAGTTTTGAGTCCACTCCACCATCCCCCCATTCTGAGGTTGGTACTCCAGCAGATAATAAACCAGAGAATCCCATTCCCTCCTTTCAATTTCATGAGAAACTTTCCTCCGAGGAGATCCTTTCTAATTTGCCACCGGTAAATTAGCAATTCATGTATATCTGAAACGAAAAACATAAAATGTCTTGATTTCATGTTTTTGATGTGTTGTCCAAGGATCCAAAATGGATAGAAAATCTGGTTCCAAAGTTTAGCAACCGGCACAAGTCAGGCGAAACGCCAAGTCTGGAAGATTCTGATGACAATTGTTCTCATACTCATGGCGGATTGAATACGAATAATATTGTCACAGGGGGTAGGTGAAGAGTTAAGCAAATAATGCCTGTCGCAATATAATTCGAAACTTTGGAATCTTTTTCCCTGCCTTAGATCTTGTGGAAGAAGAAGGAACCGCAAATTCTTCGTATCCTTTAGCTGCTGCCCTAACACAACTTCTTTGCGATGTATTGTGGCTTCCCAATTGTCGGCCTCACAATGCCTCCGTATCGACATTTATGTCTATTAGTGGGAAATCCTTGGAAAATTACGTACATGAAACAATCGACGTCTTTCTGTCTGAAGAAGCTGTGCTTGGCTATTTGGAATGGATGGCAAAATCTTTAAAGGCTGATGCAGATTCGTGTGACGAACTGCTATGTGAATGCATAACAGAAGCGGACCTTAAAAATTGCCTAAGGAGGCGCATTCCAGGCAAGGAGAAGCTTAACAGATTTTAATAAAGGGTGAATTAAAGGCATTGGCCTTTATTACTTTATTGTTTTTTAACAGCTTGGGTTCGTTGGATGTGGGGAAGAAATCGATTAGATTTGACAATAGAGCGAATAACTGGTTTCTTCCAGAATCCTACTATAAACCACGACTTAGTATTGTCTCTCAGTGAACTACTATTTACGAAAATAGTCAAATTGGAGCAGAATGTATCTACAGAGTAATAAAAATGTAGCATAAAGTAGCTGATATTTTATAAACAATCGAAGTTACTGTTTACAATAATTATTTTTACATTTATTTACAATAATATAAAACATACTCGGTTTCATAAAAAAAAATCGTATTTTATACTTCACAAACCACACATTCTACTTGCAGCCGGGAGAAAAACTAGCATTTCTAATGATTTCCCTACCAATTATTCAACATAATCCAAGTCTTCTGGAATATCGAATGCGGAATTGATCTGGGTTATCTCACACCCAAATTTGGCTTTCATCCAGTCCCGGAAGCTGAAAATATTGTCTGTCCACCGATTTGCTGCAGAAACTGCTTCCTAAATGATAAGTTTCAAAAGCGTTACCTAAAAGGCATTTCACTTCAACGTTTAATTTTAAATCAAAAAAACCTTTCTACCTACCCTAATATCACTTTCCTCTTTTTCAATAATCTCAGGATCGGAATCTAGGTACTGCTCCAAGAGCTTTTTCAATTTATCCTGTTCAGTCTTCAGTTGGACAGTTTTAGCAATGAGTTCCTCCCGGTCGGCACTGTCGTTCCGGCTTAACTGAATAATAATAAAAAATAATTTAACTAAAACTACCCTAACAAACGGCGTAAAAAAATTTGTATTGAAGCAAAATTAGAATATTTCGAGATACCTTAGCTCGTTTGGCTTCATGAACTACATCATCATTTTTAGTCTGAACTTCTTTTTCCTTCTCAACCAATACCCCGATTTTCCGTTTGCGAATTTGAGTGGCTTTGCTGAGAAACAAGGGAAATTTTTGAAATGACAACGTTAATTTTAAAAGAGGTACTTGCTGCTACTTTATTTTAAATACCTACCTCGGAAAAGCCCAAAAGTATATGGATGTCCCAATTTTCTCACTGTCCACGTAACCATCATCCACAAGACTTGTGACCACGTCTTTCACAGATTGAGACACAATTCCTTTCTCTTGCGGCCCAATCTTCTCCAACTCCTAATGCAAAAATCATTCTAGTAACTACGCTAGTTCTTTGAATAGTTAAATACTATCCACTATCAGTAAAATGATAAATCACCTTGAGCTGAAACACATCTTTTTTCTCATAGAAAATGTCCAGCATTCGGCTGCGCTTTTCCTCCAAACTCAAGCCCCTCTTTTTCGACATTATTCCTCCTCACACACACACTGACAAATAGATTAGATGAGATTTAAACCGGGACAGCCAACTCCAGAAATAGGAATTGACTCTGAATTTCTAATTGTTTACTTGTCAAAACTTGATAGTATTGGATGTGGATGTGGATGTTGCAGGTGAAGTGTGAATTGGGTGATGGAAGTTTTACGCGGTTAAAAAGACATGGAGTGACTCTCGTACCCGTGCGACGCTTTCTTTTGATAGTTTTAGTAAAATTTATTCATTCGATTGTAATATTTTACCAGCATTTTACTAACAGCTTGTAATTGTTAATTCCATGTGGTATTAAAAGCTCTCGGGTGCTTATGATTCAAAAACAGTCTTTATTTTGCAGCTCTGGCATGAAGTCAACTGAAGAGCCTTATTATGTATGAGCCTCGACATTTTTCACAGACTTTCTATCATCGAGATCCTCAGAACGTCCAGATCCTCATTTAAGCATATCAATGGGAACCACTTCAATATGCAATCATAATTAATATTAAATGTAACCATTAATTAACTTAAGCATTGAGAGGATTTTAACGGTTACCAAGGGGAATTTTGTCATGTTATGAAAAACTTTTCTAACACTCATAAATACAATGTGTGAGAAATTTTCAATCGCATTACTATTTCAGTATATGGTTGGTCACAATTATATTCTTCAAGCCCTTAATTCGCATACCTGATTGCGATCGAACATAGTAATTTTTATTGAATTTTCCGAGTCCGGTTTGAACTCCTGAAAATGAACTACGTGAAACCTAACGAGACCCAGGTGCGAAGTGCTTCCCTACCGAAAGGGGCTCGTCTCTGTACCGGAGCTGAAGCTCTCAAGGAAGATCATATGAAAAATATTGACCTACTATTGAGAAATTTGGAGGATAACAAAGGGGAAGAAAATTTTGATATCTACAGATTGGCAGAGTTGGCCCGGAAGCGAAAGAAAGGTTTGGGGGATGATCTGAGTACTAATGTGGTCTGCTCCGGTCAAAACTCACAAGAGTCCTTGAATTCAGCTAACTGTGGTCCTCAAGCGGAATTGAATGCTTCCAAGTTAGTATTTTCTGCTTATGCTCACATTATTAATGGTCAATTTATGTACAAGTGACTTGTTTTTAATTCTATAGCTCATGGTGCCAAACCCTTTGTGGCAACTTTATATGTACTTTCTTTGGGATCAAGCGTTGGCAGAGACTTAAGACAATTCCATTCACTGATCCAAAAACTCACGAGCTCTTATCCAACATCGTCTACTTTTGCTCCAAGACCCACGACTTCTTTACAGAGCAAATGATCCCATCGGTAGAGACCATTGCCATGAAGCTATATTTTCCTTCAGGACAAATTGAAGCAGATGGATTGAATGCAGTGAGTGCCAAAATCTGGATGGCAACTTTTTTGCTGAAATCGGAGCTGAAGTTCTTGAGGGAAGCTGATTTCGAAGCAATTCGAGAGCAGTATGTGCATCTGGTTTGGGAAATAGAGAGAACAGTTGGAGATATGAACAAGTACTACTGGGATTTTATCGAATTCCAGAAACGAATTCTGCCAGGATGGAAAAAATTGGAAACGCTTGTTGACATGGAGGAAGAAGAGTTCCCTTTGCCTCCGCTGGAAGATCCTTTCGCCAAGAAAGAAATCAAAGGATTATATATTCAAGAAGACCTCGCCCTCTCCGATCCAATGCAACTTCAAGTATCTGTCAAAGGTGACAATTGGAGAAAGTTTGCAGATTATCCTTATGCATTCCGGAGCGGTTAGTTCTCAACCTTTTGTGACTCTGTAGATTTGTTGGTTTTGTTTAACGTTTTTCCCCTTCTGAGAGTTGATACCCCTTGACACTTTTGTCCCCTTTTGAGAGTATGCTCCTTTTTTATGGGTACTCTGTGCATGTGCCCTTGTAAGGCCCCGTTTAAGAGTGCCTGTTGAACCTGGCTCTGTGATTTGATTATCTACACACTTTACTCCTTTCTACTTTGTCTGCCTCCGGCCTACTTTCCTCGTATTTATATTTCGAAATTTATTAGAATTTGTTAGAGTAGAGAGTTAATTATCTGTTTTCGGCCTAATCGTTCCCTTTCACCTTTGAAATAAGAGGTATTAACCCAGCCCCTAACCCTAGCTGGCTTATTACCTCTTTGGTGGCACCCACCTTGATGATTGATAACTACTGTGAGGGACAATTGATGTATAATAGAGCAAATTGCTGATTATTACAAAATATTGCTGTATAGTGTACAAGATTGCACTTTGTAATCATTTTTAAACTGATAATCCCTTCTGAATATATTTTTCTTATCGAAGCAGATGCGATCATTCAGTTGCTACGAAGCTCTGCTCGAACCCTTCGAATTTTGCAAGAATGCATTTTCACCTGCACGCTAATAGTCCGAGCAGAAGCAGTTGTTCTCGAGCCTGAGGCTGCGGAAGCTGATGCTAATGTGAGCTGCTCAAGAGCAGTGAAAGTAATTCTATCAACAACAAAGATGCTTATGGAGGAAGTCCTTCTTCCCGGATATATGAAATTCGAAGTGATGGACTGGGTTGCAAACGTTTCAACTGAGCTCCGGAACTTCTTAGGACTTGCGAATTGGATTGTAGACAAGGGGGATGAAATTAGGGAAATGATTCAGCTCTGCTATGAATTTTCTAATCAGATGTACTCTTTGGATCTACCTGCATACTCATCGATTGTGACGGAGGTCTTGGATGAAAACAAAACGCAATCTTCATCCTCGAACCGGATATCGTCGATGGAAAAACTGCTCGCTGGGGCCAATTGGGCTTCCTCAAACCAGCAACTCGAGCACTACAACTGGCAAGATTTCTTCTGCACTGAGTACCATGGAGTTTTGCAACGACTTCCCATCAAAGTTGGCTCAGTCTCATTCATGTTTCAGTAATACATCATGACCTTATGACTTACTTATAACCATTATATATATCCCATTAACTAAGATTATTCAAAAATTCGATAGGCCTGTAACGGAAGACCTGACTATCAAACAGATGAATCCGAATCCAGTCAAAAATCCAACCAGTTCATTTGCATCTGATTCTGAAGGATTTTGGGATTACTACAACGATGCCGTCTAAACTTTAATAAAACTGCCCTTTTCTCTCAATACTAAATAAACTAACTGTGCACTAAACTAACAAGGAATATTTCACATTTACAAACAATTATCAAAATTAATCTCTATGATAAGTAAGAAATGTACAGTTTTCCTTGAATAATAACTAAAATGTATGTACATTTATTTTAAATTGAAGTTCTTCTTCGGCAGAACGAATCTTTTTTAAAACGTACTCAACCAAGGTCCTTTCACTTTTGGGTTTCCTTGATTCTTATAGAAAGGCAGTGATGTACTGATCTTCATTTGATTGATTTCTGATTCTGCGTTTCTAATAGTAGTACTTATGGCTAAACATTTTTTAATAATTGATTCTGGATCGGTTATAACAGGTTCACCTTCCAATACAATAGTGTTTCACAGTCCCATTTCTGCAGAAGTTTATACAAGCTCGTGTACCAGTTACTTTTCATTTTTATAGTTTTGCTTGTATTTTTCAGCGCTTCATAACAATTTGACAACTAGGCAATCTTTTGGTAAGATAATTATTTTTTCCCAGTGGCTTAAGACATTTTTAATCAGTTTTAATTCTATTGTAATACAGAAGCTTTCCATTCATAGGAACAAATAGGTGTTTAATACGAAATAACATTCTATTCGTTTAGTCCGCCCTTCCTAATGTCACACCCAACAGCAGACTTAAATTAATTGTACATAAATCTCAATTCTTAATTTATAAACGATGCATGAAATTTCTCTGTATGATCGTTTCTCACGATATCATCATCGTCAAGTTTGATGAGAGATTCTATCACAAGTTCTGTGTGAGAGAAAGGGAAGGACTCTCCATCTAACGTGAGTCTGATTGCATGTGTATTCTTAGATAGGCGGTGCAATTTGATAGTGGCGGTTGTGCCATAATTTAATTACTATTTTCCCATCAAGAAAAGATCTCCTGTCAACACACCATCGAATCGGAAGTCCCATTTCCAGCGTCCGGACCGGATAACAAAGTTTCAAAGAAGACTGAATATTTTACAACTCGTGTTCATCACCGAGACTAAAAATGAACTCAGCTACCAAGGTAAGGAAGGGATCTTTATTTTTTGCTTGGTATTAACTTATTAAGTCGAGCAGTGTTTTCAGCATAGCTTGTGTCTTTAATTTTAATTTCGGTTGTACATAAATTAAGCGAAAGTGGGTGAAACCTTGAATTTTTGTGCAGCATGTAAGTAGCGGGTTAAGTTAAGGTTAGAAATTCAGCCTCTGATGGTCAGTCTGAATGTATATGCCTAGTTTAAAAAAAATTCCTGACTATGATTTTAAATTTACAGGTTGGCGAGATCTTTGCAGCGGCAGGTACTGCTTTCAGCAAGTTGGGCGAACTTACGATGCAACTTCATCCTCCGAATGAATCAGCTGGAGGGTAAGGAAAAATGATAATTTGTGAACATTTATTTGGAATGACTCTGTTCTCCTCACTCCTAACTGATAACCATCAACGTTTAAATAACATTTTTAGCAGTGGTTGATAAAGAAAATCTCAAGCAGGTTGTATATGGAGTTAGGGTTAACTATTCTGAGGTTGAGATATGGTATAACTACTATTTTAAAAGTTGACAGTTCAATTTGGGGATTTGAAAACAGTCGAAAAGCTTTCCGAGTTCTAAGGACAGTATTAGGAATGAAGTACTTAGGATAGAAATAATTGCATTACTGCAAATTCTGCAGCTATTTAAGTCCTGTTCAAGGTGAAAGGTGAGAAGGGTTCTTAGAAGGGTTTTTTCAGTTTCTGAAGCAATTGAGAGTTATATGTGTGTAACTTTTTTCGATTTTGAAGGTTTCTTCAGATATTCGAAGCTTGTTAGGGTAGGTAGAGTACCTTCAACATTTCCTCGGTCCAATTAACATAGCTTCAAATATTTTACGTAATAAACTTTTTTTTATTGACTTGTCGTAGAACTAAATGGACGGATGAAGAGATTGAGATGATACACTCTTGTATTACCAAATTCGGAGAAGAGTTAGACCAAATTTGTGAACGAATTAAGTCAAGGACCGTGTAAGACATGCATCTTCCTTTGTAATCCCTAAACCGTCCTTCCTTCACATTCTCTCCAATGTTCAATGGTTTTATTAAGTGACAAAAATACATTCCATTCTCTCATACTCCTATATGCTCTCTATTTTCGATTTCCCTCATCTTATTTTATCGAAATAAATATTCATGGAAATGTATTAAATAGTTTTATGTTTCAAATATAGTTCACAGATACGAGGTGCTCTAAAGAAAAAGGCCTACGAGGATTTAGGCATTGCAATGCCTTCCTCAAACTCAGTAAGTTCTCCTACTTCCGTTGGTAGCTCGACCTCACCGACCAAAACCACAACATCCCCTGGAGTTGCTCGGCAGAAGCTGACGCCACATAGCTCGCCTATGAAAAGCTCCGAAGTCACCCTTAACATGCTAAACGCTTCTGATGGGGATGTAGAAAATATGAATTCTCGACTGGACTTTGACTCACCGGTCGTTTCTTCTTGAATAGTTCGTCTTTTAGCGATGTAAAATATAAAATACTTTTTTTATACTATAATCGTTATTACAGAGTTTATATCTCAGTATCACAAATACAATATAAGTTACACGTCCCTGTAAATAATGCATCGCCACCTAAAGCGGCGTTGACCATGGTAAGCAACTCCACCTTTATCGGCCCTATCCTACCTTTATTCAATCTGTACTTAGACCTGGGAGTGAAAATTATTTCTTTATTCAAACAGCTTTATTTTCTGACGCTGGGGAAGTCAGTTGATAATTTATGGTGTAAGTAGACATGGAACGAAGATGTATTTATGTAATAATTATAACAACATTCAGACAAGAATGCTCTACTGAAGCACAAGCTGCAATTTTAATTGTGAATGCCATGATAGTGCTATAAACACGTAAAATAAAGAATATATTTTATTTTGTACTATTTAAATTGGTCTCTTTGCAGTTATTGCTAATCTTAAGGTGTTTGCTACATCGATACTCTATCGCCAATATCAATAACGTGAACTAGAAGATAGCCGTGGCTAAAACCCTAATCAGTTTCTTTGAAGTTGAAATTTCGGCTAATTAATAAATATTTTAGTTCATATTTTACAGATATTGTGGCTGACTTTTATGTAGTTCTCTGCAAGACGACCATGTAAATGTAAAAAAGTTACTGATCCAGATGCAATGAATCATATAACGTTTAACCTAGCCCACTAGTTTCGGTACGACCATGTTCAATATTCTTTGGGATGTTATAAATTCGGCTTAAATGAATAGAGGTTTGCAATGGATATTTTAAAAATAGTAATATACTTCAGCAAATATTTAGTGTAAGTAGTTTGTATTCTGGGAATTAGTTACAATTACGTAGGTTTTTTCTCGTTCTTGGATTTCATTAAAATAAACAATTGCTCCAAACACGATTTATCAAAAGGCGCTAGCGCCGGAATGCTCAGGTTGTTGTTGCTGTGGCTGTGAAGAATATCCAGCCGCTTCATTGCCCTGAGCGTAAGATGAAGAGAAACCGTAGACGTGGCCATTATATTTTCCATCATCGATATTGTCTTCAAAGAACATCTAAAAGTTATTAAAACAGCTTTATTTAAAATGTTCAGAAGATTGTTCTATGCTTAACATATTTTTTAACTAGCCTCTTTCATGCGGAAGAAAGTCAGTCCGGTAACCAAAGCGTCGCTTCCAGCTTGATGCTGTAACCCAACTCGCTCAATTTCTAACTCATCTGCAACTTCTTGAAGACCACCTTTCAGGTTTTTGCAGCTTTTCATCAGATACTGAATACACATAAGCACATAAAATATTATTTATTTTAACTACATAAAATATTATTTATTTAAACGTTGCAAATTAAAACCCCGAGGTGCATTCAAAAGCTTCGGATAGGCCTTACCTTTACGTCATAAATGAAGGGGAAAAATAATTTTAGATTTTCAAAAAAATCTTTTTCATCTGCTGGCAGTCGACGATCCGTAAGTAATCGGTATAAATATCCAAAGTCGTAACCGCTGAAAAAAGAAAGAAATCATCATCACACATCAATACCGACCACATCACAGTGGTGCAATAAAATCATCACTAAAATTAACCTTGTTATGTTTTGTAATTTAGGAGTATTTAAATAAAAAAACCTACATTGTCATATAGTAAAACGGAGTTTATAAACAAATACCTAAGGACTTTGAACTTAACGATTGACTCTGGCCCAAGATAGATGCTAACACAATGAGGCTGAAAATCTCCTCTATAGCTTACTACATAAGTAGTGCAACGTTACCAACGTTAGGTTGGATTAACATTATTAACAACTCACCTGTGGAATGACACCCACTTGATACTATCATTAAGAACTATTCCAGAAGTGATGAGGAGTTCAGAAAACTTCATAGGATCAATACCATCGGTTTCGTGCCTCTTAAATTGAATTCCACAATTCTGTAGCAGTTCAATACTGTCTTGGGCGTACATATCTTCTCTATAAGACAAAAATTACTTGAACATCAACATCATGTTTAGAATTTATAAAAGCAAATTGCTCCTGAACTTACGACATATTGAATTTAAAGTTGAACTGCCAAGTGGTAACTCCAGGCGGAGGATTTCCGTGTTCGTCCATTAGAGTTAGACCTAGTTGAATAAGACGAAGCATATCGCAATTAACCCGTAGAAGTTGGTATTGATACTCTGACGGGCACCTAAACTCTCCAATCGGACGGGCTACTACTCCAGGGAACTCCGTATCCTACCGAATGATATAAACTTGGTTAGGACTTTAGGACTAATTAATATTTAGAAATCTTCCATGAGTAGCTCATAAAAGGTTTTACCATCGCGATATAGCTGTAGCTGCTTTTAGTAAGCCCTCGAATGATTCGAAACTCTTCCCTTAGATTATGAGCCCATACATCTCGTATTCCAACGACTTCATCTGGTGGACCCGTTGTGCTGCTAGCAGCAGAGTTGTTACTTTGGAAAGTCATATGGTGATGTCCATTCAAGTGCTCTCCCACACCTTCCATTCCTGTTTAATAAAAAAGTGAAACACATATTTGTGAGTTTTTTCTTCTGAAATATAGAACATGATAAGGAAAAAATCAATTTGATTTTAAAGTAAATCGTACGGTTACCCGTAGCAGATGGCATGTCAAACGAACTCTCGACTGTCATACCATTCCTCAATCGTAATGAATAACAATGAACAGGCTTGAAGAAATAACTTTTTATCCTAGAAGCTAGCAACTTTTTCAAGTTTGGGTTAGAACTTAGAACTGTTAGAAGTATTTCCCTGAATTTCCCAACTGTTTTATTTCGTTAAGTCTTGGTTGAAACTTGAAAGATTAGGAAGCTCAAACGATATTATAATATTCTTAGAACTCGGCTAAAAGATATCGAATACTTGATTATTATGCTAAAAACGACAGCCCAACGATTACACTCTGAAATTTACTATCTTGACGAAACGTTGTACTTGTACCCAAAAATTGTAGAAATTGTAAATTTCACTTTTCATAACTTAAGTTCCTGCTTAGTTATTTCGTAATAATTGATAATACGTCGGCTCGTTTATTCTGAGCCTTAGGACTTTTAAATTCGTGTTCATTCGAATAAATTATTTTAGTAAGAAAACTTTGAGCTATGCACATGAAAGAACGTCGGTGCTAAATGGAATTAATATAACTGAAAAATCAGACCAAGAGATTTAAGAATTGATAATATTTAACGTGAACTCCTTGTTTTTCTCGACTTTTACTTATTTTACGTCTATTCAACCCAACATGAGACGAGAAACCAGACCATCAGTATCAAGATAGAAACTCCATTTATTCTATTCATCAGCAAAAGGTTTTCTTTTTCAATCTTGTCCGCCCAGAGTGCGATCGAAAAAGCAATGTACTGTACCAACCACAAATCCTCAACGAACCTAAAATTCTTTGTTTACAAAAGCTGCATCTTTCCATTGCGTCCTTTTTTTATCAATTCTGAATCTAACTCATGTACAATCGTGAAATAACACGTTTAAAAAAAATAGCTGAATACACTTTCCAATGTAAATAAACTCATTACAGTGCTGTAACCGAAAAACTAAACAAAAGCGTGTTTAAGTTTTGAAAAATTAGAATATAAAGTGTATCTCATGCGTACCTAATGTTGCCAGCAGTTCTCTCGAATCCCAGGGTCCAATGGTTTCATCGTCTACTGAATAAAATATAATAAACATTGTAAATTATTATAATTTAATTCTTCAGTGGTTCAACGAAATAAATAATACACTTACCGCCAATTAATGCCCTGTCGGCTTCACTCATTTCCGAACATCCTAAAAAATAATAAACAAAAGATTTAAATACAAAATTTTACAAGTCACCTTGTATATTTTTTGTAAGGGAAGTGAATCTACTTCTTACCCGGTGGTAATAATGTTAACGTTTCGTTAAATGTTAACACATCTTCTACAGACGGATAAACTATTTGAAATACATTGATTAACAATTCTTCGCTTTAAGTTTAAAAGAGAAGTAAATTAAGAAGTAAAAAAATTAAACGCTTACGAGGTTCCAGTGGTTGACCAGAACTTCCGGGTGTCACTGGATTTATTTCTATAAAAAAATACGTTCAAACTTGTTAAAAAGCCTCCATATGAATAGACTAATTTCTTAAAATTAAGTAAGCTA
>JAQFYM010001042.1:0-41433 GCA_034694785.1 Agrenia bidenticulata
TATACACTTGGGTTGCTTTATACACTTGGGTGCCCTTATCCCTGATTGGTGGGAGAGGGATAAACGCGGGAGTTACAATGCATAAGAAGAAGTTAGTACTGTTTTGACATAAACAAGAGAAAGCTTTTATTATATGAGATAGAATTTCTTTGCCATTTGTTCCAAGAAATTCAAAAAATCATCTGGAAGGCGTTGGTCTTCATCTCAAGATATTTTTACAAACATTTCCTGTTTCGTTATTGGCTATTTTGAAAACAATTTATCTCAACAAAGAAAAATATCCCGTAAGAAAAATAATAAATATTTGTTTTTCATAGATATTTTTGTTTTTCACAATATTTTCTTTTTCATATATTAGTGGAAAGTAATTTTGAAAGTTGAATCTTTTAATAGTGCAAAGTTCAAATAGCTACTGAAGATCAAATGTATAAGATAACAGATTTAGTATGCAAAATGATTGGTCAGGTTGAACATACTATTGTTCGGGTAAAATTTTTATCAGAAATAGATCGAAATGTTTGAAAACTGTAAAAAAATCAGAAGATGATTTTCAAGTTCAGTGACAGCTGAGTTTAAAACTTGGAAACCTTGTCCAGATTGCCTTTCTGGCATTAGTTGTTATTTTAGTTTGTGGTTGCTTAAATCCTTGAGTCAATCCCCCTTTCCCCTGTAAATTGTAATCTTATGCAAGAACAGTCGACAAAGGTGACACTTGAGTGTCATGTATGCTCACCATTTATCTGTAATGGCGAAATAATAATTGAAGAACATTTCCCTGAAAATCTAATGAGACATCCAACAATAAGTACAAGACTAGAGAATAGAGAGATCATGAGATTTAAAATTTATTCCATGTTTTTGAAAGGTTGAACATGTTTATTTCAGCTCTTCAAGTTTTTGTTAATAAGCAAGAGGGATTCCATGAAATGTGTGGTGTACACATGATGATGCATATGGATTCCGAGATGGTTGCAGTTTTTTTTCAAACATTACATTACGTATCTAGTAGTTTGCTGTTAGGAGGATTAAAGTGCATTTGGTATTATTTTTACATCTCTAGGTATAATAACATGAGAAGTGAGGAGTGAGTCAGATTTAACTCTAAAGCAGCATAGATAGAGCACTGCATAAGGATTATTATGAGAGTTGAGATTTTAAATATATATTTTACGCATATAGCTTTTTTAGTGGTAAAAAATAAAATATCTCCGTCTGGTGTACTTTATACCCATAGTGTCTGCTATGTATTTGAATGTTTTTCCTGAGAAGAGAGATGGTTTGGACATGCGGGTTTTTTTTCGTGTTCAGTTTATAAGTTCGGGTTTCAGGTATCTCTGAAGAAGGATTTGAGGTTTTTCTGGCGCGTGCGGTTATATTTATGAGGATTAGGTATGCACATATCAAGAATGTATTTGAAGTTTAAGGAGGTTGGATGTATTTATTATTATGCAATGCACATAAGTAAGAAAGCCCTCCTCCAGCAAGTAAGAGAGATGAGGTTATTTGTTTTTCTTAAACTCGTATTTAACCTTGTACTTAAGATGGTTGGGATTTGGAATTGAGGATGTTGTAATGTAAGGGATGCATTTTTAGAAGATGGAGAGACAGTTATTGGAGGGTGAGACTCTCTCTCTATCTGTGGCCTGTATTTATTTTAGGGAAAGAAGAGCCGGAAAATGGATTATAAAAATAGTAGAGACTTTGAGGATTTGGAAGTTAATCTGTTGAATAGGTTTTCTAGGCTTTTTGAGGAGTGGTGGTGGTATATAATATTTTCTTTGTCTGATTGATGTGCTTTATAATTCTTGATTTGAGCTTTTTCTCAGAAAGAGGAAAACGAGGAATAATTTGATTATTTGATGAGGCCGTCAATCAAAGTCCAACCTGATGAATTGGATTTTGGTGTGTACTTTTACTTGGAAATCAGTTTCTCACTGGATGCTCCAAGTGGTCATAAAAGTTCAGAGAGTTGACTTGAGAGTTTTGTGAGATTGTCTCAGGTTAGGTTTTTTTTTATTAGCCGTTGGTTATCTTAATTATATTTTCCTCAGATTTTATGAGAATTAAAGTATTTGTCTGGATTTGGATTCATTGAATTTTTGTTACTGGGTAGGAATAAGGGCAAATAGTTTGATAGCAGATTAATCTACTCGTTCTCTTAAGGAGAGACGAGCACTGAATGAAAGAATCATGTCTAATTGTCTAGCATATGGATTATAAGGGTGTACTCGGAGTTATCATGGGTTTAAGAAGGATCCTTGAGGATGGACAGTTGGACAGCATGTCTTGCCTTTTCCCTAGCTGACTTACTTCACGTACATATGTCTTCTTATTTAGACTTGAAGGCTTTGAGAGTTATCTTTAGGAGTTATATGAAAAAAGAAGAATGGGGATTTGAATATTTTGTAAGTAGGATGTGTTGGATTAGAGTACATAGGGTTAGGAGTTATTTGAGGGATTTTCCAGAAGAAGTGTGATAGTGTGAGTGATAAATATATGAAAATATGTTATGTGAACAGTTACTTCAGCATCGGGATCCATCCATGAGGATATTAGGATATGGACATGTCCGTGTGGGCTGTCCTGGCTTCAAGTCTTTGATATTTTAATATTTTAAATTGTCCATGAGAGGAACGAGAAAGCTGAGTTTGATTGTAGGGGGAAGTGAAGAGGGTCAAAATATATTATTATTTCTCATTGGATATTTTCAAGACCTCGTCCCGATCTAATTTTATATATCTCTAGACTGGGTAGTTGTTATTGTTATGCTCTCTAGATTTTATTAATGGGGCTAAGTCCATGTCCAGCTTGAAATATTCAGTTATATAGAATATAGATATTAGTTTGATATCATTCTTGTTGTAATGCAAATCATGAAATGCTGACTCAAACTTTCACGTTTAAGATGAAGTAGAAGAATCTTTTTACTGTCGAGAATGTCCTGTTGCCTGTGGCCATTGTGTTGTGTAGAGTAAGATATGTACTTTATCCAGGATGGAATTTATTTCGAGGGTTGGATGCTGATAGAGTCACTCTGGAGTTTTTTCCCCCTACTTTGACTTTGAAACTTTGAATTCATCACTTCTGACACAACTATTAAGAATAGAATAGACTGGTTAGGAATTTGACGTTGGATGGTTGGATCACTTTGTGTGGATTCTTCTTAATGATAATGGAAATATATTGCTCTCTGTCTCTGGAACGATGGTGGGGGTGCGTGTGGTGTATTTTATGTACTTGAGGTTAGTCAGGTTAGTTGTGTATAAAGTGCATAGCTGTTAATAAATGGGGCTTTTAATGCTCCGTTGTGTCACAAGTTCTTGATAACGCTTGGGAGATTAAATTGGAAGGAATATTATTTTCTGTGGAGCTAATAGTTTTATTATGGTCGCTTTCAAGTGTTTCAAGTTACAAAGACTTTGGAGAATAGAGACTCCAGGCTACATCATGGGATTTCATAGTTAAGAAAATGATGAAAATAAGTGTGACAGCATAAAACAACATAACTTTATTGTTGACTTCTCTATGCGAGAGAAATAATGGAAATAGATTGCTCCCACTTTTTTTTCTCCAAAAGTTTAATCTTTAAAGTTTATTTTGAGATATGAGCTGAGAGGTAAAAGTACACAGAAGTGATAGCTACTTACTGCGAGGGGAAAGGAGTGGTGGTGTTGTTGTTTAACCTTTTAAAAAAATTTCAAGGAGGATGGAAAATCTAGAATGTAGGTCTGGATTATAAAATGTTTTTTAAAGATCCCCTCTGGGAATGCATGTTGCTCTGTAATCAGCTCCTTAAGAGAGTGAGAGGTGAAAATGAGATTAGACAAGGTTCCGAGGCCAAAGGTTAATTCGCATTCCAATAATTCATCCCGATGGAACTTTTCAATGGTATTGTGAAATATGTATTAGTGTGAGTGCGAGTAGTTGCAAGTAATCGAGAGTGAGTCGGCCTGTGACTTTTACAAAAGACCTTTGCTCTTGGGTTGTATACAAAATAATTTTATTGCTTTATTTATCACTCCTAGCTGATTTGCTTAAAGAGGTAGACTGGTTCCTAGAATCCTATACATCACTAATAAGTAAGGGTACTGCGCGGCTGACTAGGTCCCGAGAGGGGGATGAATATAATGAGTGTTAATAGTTTGTGATGGCTAGAATGATTTGAAAGTTTCTAAATTATCATTTGAATAGTTTAAAATTGAAAACGGTGGGTTAAGTGTATTTATGACTCTTGAAATTGTAGCCCTTAAATTACCGTGGGTGTCGGGTCCCTTTTCTAATTATATACCGATTTAACCGTTACCGTTTCAAACTGTATAATTGTGGTTACTCTTTGCTTGCTTTACGAGTGTAGACATTCTGAGTATGAAGGATTCTGAGGAAGCTCTATGGTAAGTAGTAGTACCCTTTTGTTAGGTCGTTGTTAATACAGTGGTGTCCTAAGTTAAGACACTGTAGAGAAAGGTTTGGAGGTTGATGACTTGATGAGCCCTTTAAATAAGATAAAATAATTGACGGTATGGATCAAGAGGTTGAGAATATGTTGGAATTAGGTCTACCTCTGCTCTTTTATTCTAGTCGTGTATGGGGGAAAGGGAAGTTGTGATTTTTTGCATGTGAATGAGTTGATGAAGGAATCGTTGAGGCTTGTATGTGAAACAGAAAGTAGACGGATGTAAGAGAGAGATTACTTTTTTGCACGTATTTAATAAAATGAGATGAGACATTTTAAATCGACCTTGTTTTACGGCTCGACTAATCTGTTAATCTGAGCTTGAAGCGAGTCTTTGCACTTTGCACAACAACAACCTTACACACACCAAAAAAAAGTCTAGAAATCTAAAAGAAATGAATTGTCCCTCTTGTCAACCTGTCATGTGATGAGTCTGATAAGAAAACGTGTATTGATCGCCCTTCAGAATCAGTTGGTCTCTCAAGCTAACTTGTTGTTGTGTTTGTGACGAAATACTAAATAAATTAAATACTTGATTGATATGGAAATTCTCGAGATTGAAGTTGGAGAGGAATTATCGATGCCCTGTGAAGATGAAATTGATGCTATCAAGGGTTGTGACTGTTGTGAGGGATTGTTTTCCCCACTTGACCTTGGAAAGGGGCCTTAAAATGATGGGAATAACTTGAACGTTGAATTTTTGTAATAAATAAGGGGCACTTTAGAGTGAATTGTCAATTTTAAAGTTTAGCTCAAGGATAGAAGCTGAGAGATGTAGAAAGAATGATGGAAATCTGAAATATATCTCTACATGTTATGGGTTTTAAATCCTCAAAATTGGATTCCAAGCATGATCAACCCTTTCATCATTTTCTCTCTGGGCTGTTGTATGTGCTTGAGTATAAAGAGAGACGTATTTCTATTGAAGCCTTTCAAGTCTCTATAGGCTCTGCCCATCAATCTGTAAACTACAGATATTCCAGTGATAGAGGAGAGGAAATAATAAAATAATATATATGTGGGCTTGTGAGGATTGAATTGGTTGAATTAGGATCGTGCGGGGGTTTGCGTTTATAGAAAGAGACCCTGTAAAGTATAGATTTGCTAACAATAGATTTTGTTATGAGAGCAAATAAGGAATAACAGTTGTGGAGTGAAGTATAAAGTAAATCTGGTTGAACATGTGGGTTGTGGGTTCATCGAGTTGGAAAATATGTATTATTATATCAAGATTGGATATTTGGACGATGAGTTGGAAATTGGAAGATTATATCCTGTACTATAAGCTCATTTATAAATTTCCCAAAGCCATTTAACTTTTAATCATATTTTATTTCGGATTTTTTAAAACTGATTAGTATTTCAAATCCCCGCCTCTCACCGTATTTTGTCATTTACGAGCAATAGTATAAAAGCTTGTCAAATTGAAAGCTTTTGTTTCCTGTCAGTTCAGCTATATTTGTGGGAGAGAGGGTGATTACGTCAGAAGAGACTAGATGCGTCAGCCTGTCCCACAAAGAGAACGATAAATGTATTTATATTCAAGTTCCGAGAATAGGTTGACCCTGGTTGCTAATTAACCGAGGTCATCTGCGTTCCTCATCAAAGGATCGTAGGTTTGGGATAAGATGCAACTGATAGGAATAGGATATAGATGGGGAATTCATCCTCCTCGACTAATTAGGCCATGGGAAGTCAGGTTGAGTTCTAAAAAGCTTTTCTTTGTCCTTAAAGCTACTTTGCTTTGTTTGGAGCTCTGAGTTTCGGGGGGTTTGATGTGATTAACGATATGAACTAGAGATGTGTAATTGGTTAAAAAGGAGCATGTGGGAAAAAATGCATCATGGAGTTTGCAGTTTTTCAAAGAGGATAAAGGCATAAAGGAGTAGAGCGTTAGCGGTTAGATCAAAAGGCGGATTAAATTTTTGAGGCCTAAAATATGAGTTGATCTGTTGGGTAAACGGAAAGTTGTAATTAAATGAGATTCTCAAAAAGAGGTAAAGAGACGTAGTTGGGATTGTTTCGATTTCAAAGGCAGAAATTTATGCAGAGTGGACTAACAAGGAACCGCTGGATGAGATTGTAAGTGTTAGGGGGGAGGGGGTTGCATAGTTTTTATGTACTAACATTAGTGAGTAACATTAGCAGGGTTGAAAGGTATTGACAATTTTTCTATAATGAAAGCCTGTGCAATTGTAACTGAGCGGATATAATGGAAACATGTTGTAAGTTAGTTAGGTCAGGATATGAGGAGAAGTTCATTGAGAGGCTTTGCTTGAGTTTCGTTGGGATAAAATGACGAATGAATTGTAATAGGAGGTATGAAGAATTGTGTAGAATAATGGAAGGATGGGATATGATGAATCAAATTTGATGCGTGAGAAGTCAAGCGATTTATTTCTTAACTTTTGTAGTTCCTGTAACACAAAACTGCAGATTTCTCAAGAGCTCTCTTGGGAGATTTCCCCTGGTTGGATGTCGAGTGCACTCATTAGTCATTAGTAGGGGATTTGAAAAGTATTTAGTATGAAAATTTTAGTACTTGGACTTGGTTAGTGTGTATAGGTAATACGGAGAAGGGAATTAGTTTGTTTTTGTTCTCTGTTTTTTTTTTCAAGAACGGCTGAGCTGTTTATTTAGATTGAGGGAAGGAGTTACATTTCCCGAGCTTGTTTCTTACCTTCCTTTACCGTGATGAATAATAAAATATGAATAAATAATAATTTTGTAATAGGAAAGGGCAAAATTGTAAAGACTGAGAATTACGATGTTATAGTTTATTCGGTCTTTGTATGGTTGGAGTGTTTTTCTGTTTTTTGTAATCATTTTTATTTCATGTTTATGAGTTGGTTGTAAAATAATAATCTCGTGGTTAAAAGTGCAGTGGACTTCCGGCAGCTTTTTACATTGCCCTAGGGGATGATGATGTGATGAATTTGATGCCCCATTCATTAATGTATTCATCGATTGTATTGTAGAGCATGTAATGTAAGTGTGTAAGAGTGAAGAATGATAGTCCATTGTGTTGGGCGGTTGAAGTAGGTTAATTCAAATTGAGAATCGCTTTGTTACTTGCAAAACTTAGCCTCAACCGCGTTTCTCTTTGCCATGATTTTAAAAGGATTATTACGATGATGATGAATGATGATATTAAGATGAGGGGAACTGAGTTTTATATTAACAATTTCTTGAAGAATGGCAAGAGAGTCTTGTAGAGGATATGAGAGATGTGCTGTATGGTTTTGAATTCAAATGTCAGATTTAAATTTCCAATTCAGGCATTGGAGAGACTAAAGAAGCATCCCAAGGCTCATCAGGTAGCTGTTCTTAATTGTAAGCTTGGCTATATAACATGACATGATATATGGTTGAGCCAAGTAGGAGTTTAGAATGTTATTTTATGGAAGTAGTAGAAATGTAGTTTACTAGTGCAAAGGGTGACTAATTCTCAGAGAGATGGTTTGCCAAGACTGCCAAGAGTCAAGTGAATTTCTTTTCCTGAACGGATGGATAGTTTTCATGTTTAGTGTTTAAAAAAGAGTCTAATGTTGAATGTAATGCTCCTAGACTTTATTTGCAGTGTCATCTCAGCTCTCAACCTTTTTCGTCATTCTTCTTTGTCGGTGGTTTGCTTTGAATTTTGCATCGGCGGAACAATTTGTGCGCTGACTGAAGCTCAAAACGTTACCCGTTTCCAAACAGAGGAGTATAGAGAAAATAATTGTATGTAAATTTATTTGTTTATAAGAGAGAGAGAGAGATTGGGTAGGTTGTGAGGTTTTTAGAGATTGTTTAATGTTTGTGGTGTCATTGACAAAATGGTGTAGTTCACCGCACGTATGTAGAATGTGTTGGGTTTGAACTGTTTAAAGTTTTTAAAGATTTTTACACAAGGATTTAGAATGTGAAGATGGATTGAGAAATGGAGGATTGTTGGATTTCAGATCTCCGAGTCTCGGGATTGTGAAAAAGAGGGAACTGTTCTTCATTCTTGGAATGTTGTGTGGTGGTAGTGGAGAATGTACGCTTTATATATGTGACTCTTTTTAAATCGTGCTAAAAACAAGGAAAGGTGGAATTCATTTAACCAACTTTCCTATCTGTCTCATGGAGTTGTCAGTTGTAGTTGAATCGGGGTTTTAGATTCATGAGCAACGGTAGACACTAGACACTAGAGAGATAGGTGGCTGGGTTTGTTTTTAGATCATCTTGACAGTTTTTTTTTAGAGATAACCATGTTGGTGTAAATTTAGTTGGGATCGACGCAGGAGGGATTTAAAATAGTTGAATTAGGTTATGGCAAATTGGAAGGGATTTTTTTTTCTTAAAGGGAAGGGATTTCATTTGTATAATTATAATTGCAGTGGGATGACGATGAGGATATATTAATGATTTTTTATGAGACTTACAGAAGGATTTGTATCTTTAGAAATGACTACAGTGGAAGGAAGGAAGAGGGTAGCTGAGCGTATTGAATGCAGTCGTCGATTATGATTGTTGATTGTGTAGTTTGGGATTAATAATTGTAAATTGCAACCGCAGGTTGCATAGTTGTATTGCATTGTGTTTTCTATTGTTTAGAATTTTTGTGGCATCAATGATTCCAATCTGGAGTTGGTTGGTCTTGGTAGTTGGTACCCTGAGAATGGATGGAGGGTTTAAGAAATAAGTCAAGTTTTAAAGTTTACAACTCTTAAAAGTTTCTTCTCCTCACGACACGACTCTTGATTTGAATATGATTATTAAAGTTTAACATAAAGGAATGGGTGATTGTTAATTGTGATATGTAATAATAGTTTATTATAGTATAGAGATTTTTGTTGAGTTATTTTGTTTTTGGATTTCATGTTATTCCTGCAGATGGTCCTTTTGAGGTGGCAGTGGGAGTAATTGTAATGACGGGGTTGTTGCTAGGCCTTGGGAGATTAAGATATTTTGAAATCTACAAATTGTTGTGAATAATTTTGATGGAAATCAGGAATTAATGAATACAAACTTTTTTGGCCTTGGTTTTAATTTTGTTTAAAAGGAAATATGTATGTTACTAAACTATTTCATTTTGTTATCATGATACGAGGGTAGGAGGTTTTAGTAATTGTTTTCTTTTTTGTAATTTTAAAAACCCTAGGGTTTTGCGTTAGGATGTTGTAGATTGTAAATTTGTGAAGTTATCGGTTGAGGGATCTTAATTGAATGCCATTGTTATTTTAAAATTTGGGAACATGTGCACAATGACTACCTTTACAAATTTACAATCATCAAGACCCTCTGGGGGGATTGCATATTGAAAATTGCATTTTTTTAAGTTCAAAATGGTGGTGGAATTTCTACAGGGTTGAGCGTTACAAAATTTATTAGCGTTGCAATTATTCTCACCGAGAGTTGTGCAGTTTTTTTTGTAAATGTTGACCTTAACTGTTTCCGATCTGAATTGTGTTGATTCATTCTCTGGTATAATATATTAGCAATGTGTTTGAGATTCTTAACGAGAAGGGTTGAATAGGATTCCGTGATTCGTTCTTTTTTGTAACTGATCCCTCATGTCAGAGTTTGTGGGAAAGAATTGAGAGAAAGATTCCTCTGTTTCCTCTCTATTTAGTGGAGAGGTAGAGATTGAGGATTTTGGCCCTTTATTTGAATAACTAACAATTTACTAAGTGTATAGCAAGAGCTGAGGTTTCCTTGATCATTATCATGGAAAAGTGCTCAAAGGGCTGTGGCTGATGGTTTTGATAAATTCGCACACGGTAAAAGGTAGTATTGAACGGGTTGACCGAAGGGGAGGCGTGATTTCATGTGATTTGTGCTGTCTCATTTCAAGCCACAATGAGTTCACTCCAAACCATCAATAATCTCAATAGCTTGTTCAGTTTATGTAAATTTCCTATTGAGGAATTTTTATATTCACATTTCATGGACTTTATATATATGATGGGATTTGGATGGGGATCGAGATTGACGGTTCTGCACCATCGGACCAGAGTCCTTCTATCAAGTCAGGGTGGAAATGATTATTGGTGGAAGGTGGTGGATGGAGTGTGTAACGAATTTCATTTGCCTATTCACCTTTTCAAGGGGGGTTCAGCATGTTCTTTGAAACTTTTAGCTTGTGAATAGAAGAGTGTATCATCATGGAATGAGGAGGATGATGATGATGGAATATGGTTGCATTCTTTTCCATTGTGTCTTCTGTATTATTGTCTGGATTCAATTAATAGAAGGAGCCCGTGTTAAGTTAGAATGACTTTTGGAGTACGGAGGGAGTGCTATTATTATTCCGAATATTATTTGTGAATAGCTTGATCGGTTGATGAAGGTAGGTGGATGGATGAGTCTGAGTACATGTGAATGGATTCATAAATTGTGTGTGTGGCTAGGAGTTATATATACTGCTATTCAGTTATTGAGAATTTGAGGATGTTATTATATTATTCTGTCTGGTTATTTATCAAAGCCGACTGATTCGATCAATGAGGTTGATTGGGCTGTTTTTCGAGCCTCATCGTTGAATTGAAAGGGAGTGATTTGAAGGGAAATGCGCGTGAGACTTGAGCACGAGAAGGGATAACTATGGACTATTATTTGATGAGGATAATAATGCAATCCAATGTAATTTAATGAATTGTGGAATCCCTCTTGAAATTTAAAGCTTGTCAACTTTGTATGGTTTTCACAGGATTTCGTTTCCAATGAATAAGATTCATGTGTTTTTTCCTGGTTTTATTTTAAGAGGTAGTTTGGGTTTTCAGGTTTTGATTTTGATTAGATTGACCCGATTTGCCTCGTGTAGTAATGATTTACGGTAGAGGGAGAATGTGTTTTATTTTTTTGAAGGAAATTGGCAAATAATGGTTTAAGGTGCTCTTGTAGTTGTAACAAGTGTGCAAGATGATCTATTGTTCCCTCTGTGTAGTAATTTTTATTATTCTAGTTGATGAAGGAAGGATTGTTATTTTTTTTGAAAGTTGATTCTTTGAAGAAATGTTTTGGGGAGAATGGAGAGAGGGTGCTTAATGGATTTAAAGCATAAAGGTGTAGTAATTCTAATTGTTAGTGACGGATCAAGTTTTAAATGCCTGTAAGGTATAATTGTTAAAGTTATCTACCATATGGAAAAGGGAGTTTGGGGCAGACTCTATTGTTAGGTATGATATGATTGTTAAGAAAGTTGGATACCGGTTGGTGATAGGTAGAGGATCCAAGGCTTGAAATAGAGGAGGAAAGGCTTTAGTGTTTTGGTTTAGTTGGCTAATAAAATCAAGCCAAGTTTCCAATTATTTATTATTCGAACTCTCTTCCGTCTTCAGTCTCTAGACAATGAAGGTTTAGTTCGTTTGAGTTGAACAAGATTAAATATTTAAAAGCGTCAGTTCATGTTCAGAAGCGGAGTGGTAGTAATAGTTATGCTACGGTGGTGCGATAGTAGTAGAGTCTTGGACAGAGTTAGTAGACAAGACGGTAATTTGGCTCGGGCTATTCATTTGTGAATGCGTGTGCCAGAATTTTTGGCTTTTGTTCTGAGGGAAGTGTGTGTAGAAATGTTTGATGTCTCTTTGTCACTAGTTGACTGGGATTTGTTTTAACTTTTAAAGTTTTAAATACAACATTAAAGTCCCTTTCATTACCCGGTTTATCGCGATCAAGTATTTGCAGTCTCACTCGGCTCAATCTCAATGACTTAAGTAGTGTTGGAGGCACATTATTTTCTAGACCTCCTATGCAATTGGCAAGGACTAAGATTATCTTGATTTAGAGCTTTCCAGCTCCTGGGTTTGACGAATTGGAAACTACATTCGGTCTTCTTATAAGGAGCGAGAGTGAGACGGGGTTCGGTTTTGACGGTTTTATTGATATACCACGATTGGTAGGTTAATTAAGTGCTCGGAAACCAGGCAGCTTGTCATCGAACTCTTAAAGAACGGTTAAAAAGATCTCTCTTGAGTTAAATTGAATTTGTGACGAAATCCTTGAAAGTATCAGTCCACGAACCAAGTCCAACATACGACAAACGAGGAGAGGGAAATTGAATTTTGTTCTTATTTTTGTTTGTTACTTTTTTTATTTTTAGGAGAAAGGAAGTTGAGTGTGAAATCTGTGAAAGTTGAGGATACGAATGTGACTGAGGAAAAGTTCCCAACTATCCAGTTTCTGTGTATTTTCTAGGGGTCCAAGTAGTTCCTTGCAAAAGTTGTCTTGAAGGGACTGTGTAAAGTGTGATTCTCAATCTACCTACTAAATAGATAAGAAACAAACATCAACATTTTGGTAATTGATGAAGACTGATTGATTGATGTTGAGCACAATGGTGTCTTCTGCGGGGGAAATTAACCCCGGTCATCATCACGATGTGATTTATAGTCCAGTGCCCCATAGTAATGCCTCCACACCTCCGAACATGATGGCAGGAGAGTACCACCCCGTATTCGGGCATATTCCTCCAGACTGTGCCTACTACGGCCCGGGTCCAGAATCTTACCAGTACTGTCAGGATACTTATCCTCATCCCCAAATGTGTGCTGTCAACACTGAATATGGTGAGTTCATGCTACAAATGAGAAAAAAACCCACCAAGTCTCCCAGTAATGGAATCCCTAAAACACATTATAAAGTTAAGGGTGTGGCAAAGACATAATTGAGCATTTCGAAATTCGGCGAGTATGAAATAGTCGGTCGCATTCGCCTGCTTGCTGGGTTACTATTTAAATGGTAAAGGGGACTGTTTTAATTTTTGGGGAAAACATATGGAAGAAGGGTTGTGTCGTGGGCCGTGGCTGAGTATATGCTTATTATGTGTGTGCATTTCTCCAGGATTAGGTTGAACAAGTAGAGCTTGATTGATTGGTTTGTGAGTGATCATCATAAGTCGTGAAAGTCAGAGTCATGGATGTGTCCACGTCAGGTTAGAGTCGGGTTGAGAAGTCTGGTTCTCGCTTCCTTTGCTTATTACATGCAGTCTAGAGTGGAGTTGTACTTGCAGCGTGGGGTGACGAAGATGCTTGGTGACTGACAGCGTTCCTCTCTCTCTCTCTAAGCGCCCAGTAGATAATGAATGTATTTCGAGACGCTCCTCTCCACTTGGATCTTGTAGGATATGAGTTATTTTTAACATTTTTACTTGTTATGCTACGTGGGATTTCATGGCACGAGAGAACAAGACTCTATATATCACGTAGTAGTATAGTATGTAAGTATTGACTCACTGTGTGCTAAACTACACATGTTGTATTAGATTCTCCTGGTAGCTGAATACCGGATCCGAATTTATAGCCGTGAAGAAGTAAAGGTAGTCAAGTCGTCAGCCAGGCCGTAAAGGCTTCCATCTCCTTGAATTTTATGGGGATTTTGATGGGTAGAATTTTAATAGAAATTCACAGCTCGCTCCGGTAAAAATAAGAGAAGTAGAAGAGCGAGTGTATTTCTAGGTGTAGGAACTAGTAGGAAGAAGTCATAAAGTTAATCATGGATGCTAATTTTTTTGCTGTCTTTGTTGTGTTGGCTGTTGAGCAATGGGGTTTATCGGTGGTTTAATAAGTGTAATTTAGCTTGGGATTTTATAATAGTGATTAATAGAGTAGCAGATGGTGATTGATGTTTTAGAATATTTCAGAGTTGAGATTATTATAGAAGAAAGGGCGGAACTAGTCCGCTCATCGCTGTCGGTTTACTAACTCTAATATTGGAACGAGTCTTTGATATGAGAGAAGGAGGTGGCTGAATTTGAAGGGTATCGAGTTGCTGTGCTGTGGGTGAATGAGTGTGTATCATCATGGCAAGGAAGTGTCATAAGTCTCTTGTTTCCTGTTTGACATTAAGTATCTGTAAAGATAAACGAGGTGTTGACTCCATGAGAAAAATGGATGTCAAATTGTGTATGAGAATTGATACTTAATTATGGCTGATGTATGGAATGTATATATAGCTGGTTGTATGGGGACTCTCCTACTGGTTTCATATAAGGGCCGTCGGTATAATAAAAAATGTCTCTACGAGATTGTTGGGCTAGTTAATTGAGTACAATGTACAATAAGGCTGACAGGCTTGGGTTCTCCATGGTGAAATGTGATTAGGGAAGGCATTGGGGCGTTGGAAAGGTTCTAGGTTGCTGAACACTTAAATGAAATCATAAAAAGAAATGTAATCCGTAATGTGACACTCGGAGGGAAGATCATATGGATTCGCTGACTGAGTGACAGCCTAGCAGTAAGAACTCGAATGTTTCCTCATCATATCTTCTCTTGAGTGTCGATCTCGATGATGACATAGTGTATTGAAAGTCGGAAGATGTGCAACAGTGCAACAATATGTTGCGAAAATAAAGATGTGATCATCCACACTTTTGGGATGAAGAGGGACTGAATAAATTTTGTGCTTAATAATACAGGCAATGTTGATACTCAACACACAAGTAGTTTTTGAGCAGACTTGTTTCTACATTTTCGAGAGTGAGGGCGATAGTTTCGACATGAGATGATACATTGAAGTATAGAAGGATTTACATTTACGTTTTTGGTAAAAAAAGATCAGAAAATATTTTCCTCTAGACTCTAGACCACTTATATTTTAGTCATATAGGATGTAAAGTCTTGAAGGGCTGTCAATTGTGGACTATGAAAGAAAAACTGCTTTCACTCAGTATTCCCCATTCCTCATCTCCTTTTGGGTTCGTCGCCAACGCAGAAATATTGATTTTGTTGACAGTAAATGATGCGTGACGTGGGTAGAGGTTGATTTTATTAGAAGGATGATGGCGTGTCATGATCTCCTTGTATTTGTGCATATTTTCTTGCTCGTTCATATATGCATGTATTATGATGTATTGGGGGAGGAGGGCTATTTAATAATGCAGAGGTGTAATGGTCTAAAAAAAGTGTGAATTTTTGACAGTTTTGTGTGTCTGTTTGGCATGTATGCATAGGGAAAAGTTCATTGCTCTAACGCAGTATGATGATTTTGATGATGACATGGTGATTTGACGCTGATCAAAATTTAGGGAGAGGGTAATACGATGTGGAAGAGACGGAAGCGAGTCTTTTTAGTATTTATTCTCAGTTGGTTTAATATGCCCATGGTAATTGTATTAACTGAGCTAATGAACGGCTGTCCCAAATGGGTGTAATTTCATCTCCTCTCATTATCATCATCATCATCCAGCCTCGTTTTAGATTTCCGAATCAGGTGGGGATTCATTTTGCCATTTGGATTTTGTCATATAATATTATGCTTAAACGAAATTACCCTATGACAATCAGTTTCGTATCCATCTCTTGCGTAGGTAGTTTTAAGTATTTGCAGGTATGTGTTTACACTGCACTGACTGCTCTCGGATGGGGTTTCAGGATTTTAGGATTATTAGCTTTTGAATGAGATGTATAGGATGTGGTGATTTTGTTAGATGAAAAGGAAGTATTTTTCTCCGCATTTGGGGATATACTACTCCAGACATATGGCCAATGATATTCGTTATTTAATGATCATGAGGATGAGGGTTCATGTTCAGGGGGGTTCTATTATATTTTCCTTGGCTTTATTCTCCCATAGATATGTTACGGAAGGTTCGTTTTTATGAGGACACGCAACAAGTGCTTTACAAAGGCTCATCATCATACAAGTCTCAAAGCAACCTGCTGTGGCTCAATATTATGCAGCCAGGGCTTTTTAGACAGACGGACAAAAGTTTCCTGGTTAATTGGCCAGGATAGTTGGAGGCTATCATTATTTAAGCCAACGGGTTGTAAAGAGACTAAACTTGGTCTTGATTTTTTGGGGACAGTTGGGCAGTTTTTCGTATTTTATAAATGGAAAGGGATATGCCGTTCTTTGTGTTGGTGTCCTCAACTAACACTATCTCCATTGGAATTTATTACTCGGCTTGGGTTAAAGCTTAAAGAGCGAGAAAATATTTGAATGGGAAAATTATGTAAATGAAATGAGCTTGTTCTTGTGGCAAATTTATTTCTGAGAGAAAAGGCTGTCGGAAATGTCAATTGCATGAGAAATAAATGCATTCCCATAAACCGCTGAAATATGTCCCTTCAGAGATGTTTGTCGGAAGGTCGTGGTTAGAAACTTTTAATTTACAATGGCACATGGGTGGACGCTACGTTGATAAGGTATGTGACTATCCGGAGGGTGCAAAAAAAATATGAATTCTCGTATAAAATGTTTATGCATATGAACAAAGGGTATGAAAGACCTCTGCCTTGGGGTTAATGTTTCAGTTGAAGCAGCGCAGCGTGAAATCTCTAATGGGAAGCCCCATGCAATCTCTAATGTGTTGTTGACTGGATGCAAGCGAGCTCGTCCTTTAGGTCCGTGTTCTGGTCGAACGGGCTTTTTTGCCAAGAATACATGGACAAATAATCTGCTGACTGCCAGTGACTGCTTTCTCCGCTTTTTAAATTAGTGCTTACTGAATACTTAAATGCTTGATAACAATTTAGTGGCAAGTGATTGTGCGTAGTATGAATATATTAAAGGATTGTTTTCTAATAAATTATGCGTCTGTTTTATTCTCAGGTCCGATGACGGTTCCTCTGGTGTCCACGAATTCCAATCCACCGATTCCACTTCCAATGCAAGTTCCTCCTGGGCACGTTGTTCAACAAATTGTGGACGAGAATGGTACCCTCCGACATGTGATTGTCTCGCATCAACCTCCACTTATGCCCATTCCTTCTTATGTAAGTGGATTATATTCAAATAATATAAATGTATTCTCAGGGGCTTAATTTAAATCGAGGAGATTATCTGACCTGGTTCAAGATGAATTCGTACGAATCTAGATCATTCAGAATTGTTTCTGATTTGGATACCAGAGAGGATTGTGGGTCGTTCATGAGGTAGCTCTGACACTTAGCTCTAAGGTTGAAATTAATAAGGGACAAAAACAGCAACGGGATTTTAACTGTTATTGGGCACATTTGCACACACACGTCAAGATCTGCGTTGTAAAGTTCCTGAGAAGTTGTGCGAGAAATGTGTACAACTTAGTAGTGGGCATATTCATTATAATCTAATGCAAGTGTTTCGACTTATCGTATTATAAATGATCTCAAGTGATTTCAGAAAAGCTAAGACACACGTTTATAAACTACCACCTACCTCTACGGGGAGTTCAACGAGTTCCCGTAACTTATTTGCCATTCCGGTTGGAATGATTTCCCTTTTACCTTTAAGAAGTAAAAGTCAGAGGAGTTAGTTTATTTGGGGTAGTGGCCATTCGATGACATCCGGTTGGGTCAATATGCCTTCTTATTATAAGGTCTTTGATTGATGAGGGGAGGTTACTACTCTTACTTCCACTCATGGTACGACGTTAAGCCGAGATTTTATCAGATGTATAAGTGTAGGTAAATGGGATAGAGCTGCAACCGATTTGATTGAGCAAGTAGATTAGAATGGATAGAACGTAGTAGAAGGGGAGATAAAAAGGATGTAGTAATTCCTAAGTGGTGTGCGTATAAATCGTGATGATTAGAGCTATGAGAAAATAAGATAGAGTCTATGAAAGAGCATTAAGAAAATTAAGAACACATTCCTGTTAAGGGGATATATCATACGATGAGTTGTTATGTTTGAAAGAAAAAAACTTTAAAAGCCAATTGTTGCTCCTGGCCAACTCTAAATATGCGGAGGTAATGGTGAATTTCAAGGTAAATTCAGGTTTATTGACCTTCTCTTAACTTGCTGCTCCTTTACTATGAATTGGTGTCTTTGCTCGGCTATCTCCCCTAAGGAATTGCAGTGATGGTGGTGATTGGTGATGATGCGGGTGGCAGCGGTGGTGGTACAGTGCCTTGTTTATAATTTCAGTTAATGGTTTTTAGTATTGCTCACACGTTCTTCAATCTACGCGTTTATATATTACGGACACTAGGCACTTGTACCAGTACCACCTCTGCTTAACTTCTACCGTCCCAGCCTCATTATTCTTTATGGCTAATCCTCTCATTCAAGTATGTTGAGGAAGCATATGTTAATCCAGATTTAAGGTTAAGCAAATAAGGGTACAAGTTTTGTTTGTAGTTTGAGTTTAGGGTTACGACTTACGAGAATAGGATTCGTTCAAAATTGATCCATATTCGATAAGTAAGAGGATGACAATGTCCGATTTCGCAAGTGTTAGATTCAGGTTGTGGCTTATGAATTTGTTTAAAAGAGAAGGATTTATAGGTTTTGGCTTTTTTCAGTTGAGTTTATGGTAAGAGAGGAATTTTAACCCTGTAGGATTTCAAGTGGGAATAATTATTGTAACTGAAATTTTAGAATGTGATAATTGTTCTGTCAGATGAATATTTTAATGCCTAGTCACGTTTTAGCTTAGAAAGATAGAATCGGAAGTGCTTGTGCTAATTGTTGATGGAATGGAGTTGAAAGTCTGAAAATAGTTAAGAATGCTTGAGCCTGAGCCTTTTGTATGCATCACCAATCACCATCACCTATTGTTCATGTGTCGGATGATCAATTAGCAGAATTGGATTTTCCTAGATCTGCGGATAGGGCAGCGGATGCCAGGAATATGACGTGATGATTTTTAGTTGATATTGGACGATCATGAAGATGATGCATGCATCGTGCGATCGTAATTCAGAGAGTCATAATTGGTGTATCCAACTGGTCCTGACTTCCCATGGCGATCAATGTCAGTGCGAACTTGTCTCTCCTCGTGTTGTGGATTGTGGATCAATTGAGGAATCTCGGGTTACTTTCACCCTGGCCTCTTATAAATTGACACTGCCAAAAGGGCTTGTGTAGCTTCTTCTAGTAGGTTACAAATACTACGCTCTTAGGAATGCTTTAGGAATCTATAATGTATAGCTTTGGGATTGATCAATATCAATAAAAATGTATACAAACTGAATCTTTCATGTACAGGATAATTATTGTTCTGAACTTTGGAACGTTGGAAGTGTGTAGAGAGAGATATTTTGTACATGTAACTTTAAGGATGTCATTCATTGGAGTCGGGTGTGCTATATCTATCTATACGATAAGTGTCTGGAGGAAAAAGCCTAACTGACTCTGCCCTTTTTGGATCTCTTATCTGTCTCATTGAGGATTCATGAAGAGGATTTGGAGTACACAAGTCTGAAAGTCTGAATGAATGGCTTAGTTTCGAGAAATTTCTCACTTCTTGAGTGTATGTGTGTGTGTGTTTTCATTTCAATGGAAAGGAAGTAGAAGGAAGGATTTTTAAGAATCTTATCTTCATTGAGTTGATGTCCTGTCTCCTGTCGTGGATAAAAATTAAAAATATGTATTATAATATATGCATAAAAAGTATGAAATAATGTGAAGAGGGCTGACGGGAAAGGAAACCTCGGATTCTTAACGTATGGCATAGTGGGACGAATAATTGTTATAACATTAAGATAATTAAATTTATATAATTGTTATGAGAAGTTGAGTAACTGGGTTGCTTCTGAAAGAGGATGTTAGATTGATTGTGGACTATGAAAGTTTTATTTTTAAGGACTCTAGTGTGTGTGTGTGTCATGTCCTCTTCTGTGTGAATGAAGCTCATGAGTTCATGATGATCACTTGGTTTGGAATTTGGATTTAGATTGGAGTTATTCTAGAATGATAGGAGAAGTATGGTGATAATAATAATAATGTTGGTGAAATGAGCTCCATTACCAAGAGATTATGTGGGGCATCCTTCACTCTTTCATTGAAGCTTGTAAATACTAAAGGAAGAGATCTCGGCCATGTGGATTAGTAAATGAGTTAAATGTAATGAACTATATGGAGAGTTGGTGTGGCAGAATGCTCGACCCTGTTCCTCTCATCCCTTTTCCGAATGAACGAATTCCCTAGCTCGCCTTGTAATGGAAGAGTAGACTCTACAAGCTAGACGGAAAGAAGACACAAGTTGGGCTTTATTTATAGACTGTGGGTGACACAAATGCCTAGATGCTATTTCTAATTTTATTGATTAGGAAGGAATTCGGCCAGGTGCCAGAGCGAGGCCTTGTCTTCTAACGGTGCCAGGTTTTGGGACGAAATAGTTCACCTGAAATTAATTCGGGGGAGGTGGACCGATCCGGTTGGACTGTTCTTGGATGGCTTTAGAGTTATCAAAAGTAGTAGCTGGTGTTTGATAAATTGATGAGGAGGACGAACTCTCGACAGAAGATTATGTAGGGCTGAGTATGCCCCAATAAGTAAGTTAGTTAGTTTGTATGAGTTCTGATGTGTTCGGAAGTGTAGTGAATGAATGGATTGGGGAATGACGTGGTGCCAATTTGGCAAGGAGGTTGGCTTATTGTATATTAACACTCATAAGCAAATCGGGTTGGTTATAATTATGATGTCAGGCCCATTAAATGTTTAAACATAGTGACGGGTGTAATAGGTGAATGTAATTACCATATGGGCTCAATTGGTTTGTATTGTGGTTGGTTAGATAGAGGGTTTTAATTGACTGGTCTCTACTAGTACTTTTAATGGGGCGTTTTGTCGTAAATTTCCCAAAGATTAAAGTGACACAATTAGGTCAGCTAGTTAGGACTTGTTTCTAAAGAATGGATTGTGAGGAACAGGCCGCGGTCTGTGATAGCCTCGCTGAGGTATCTTCGGAGTCCGTGTCGGTAGAATCTGTTTTAATACCCCCAAGACGACTACTTTTCTCTCTGGTTTCTCAAAATTTAAATTCTAAATTGTTATTACCTCTGTTGAATATTTTTGAAATCTAATGAAAGATAAATTCTAAAGGGGGTTTCAATTTGTTCTTACAGGCCGGCAGTAGTCAAGCGCAACAGTTTTATCCGCCGGGTCCTGGTTACCCTAGTGCTCATTTTACACCAATGCAAGCAGGGGTTGTCCCTTGCGGAGTTCAATCGCCTCACCAAGGTATGTTTCGAAATCGGTACCTAACAGGAAATGGAAATGCGGACGAGCGTCATGACGCAATGTACTATGTAGGTCCTCCCTCGGCTCAGGCCATCGCCAATGGAGCTTATGCCAACTCAATTCCAGCTCACGCTCAGAAAGACGACCGAACTCTGAGACAGTTCGTAAAGACTCGAAGGAAATATGAACAAAAACAACAGCCAAATAATTGTTACAACAACGGTTCTTACAATCAAGGACCGCTCTTGCGTAAAGGTTAGTATTGGATAGTTCAAATGGGGATTTCTAAGTAGGATTTAATTCAATACTTAAATCTAACGTTTTGACCATTATTATACAGAGACTACTGTTTACAATGCCAACGGTTCTCGAAAGCCGGTTACGAACGGAGCACCAAAATCTCCTGCGAATGGAGGTATGGAAGAGGACGGAAGCGTTGGAAGCACTGGAAGTGTCACTTCAACGGGGACCCAAGATGAAGAGGAAGAGAACAGAACTCTCGCATTGACTGAAATGCTTTCTACCATCATTCCACCTGCTGTGAGTTACTTGATTTTGATTTCCGTTGAAAATCCCTTTCAGAAATGTATCTTGAGATGGTTTTTCTGTAACAGGTGACTGAAGTGACTGCTCGAAGTGCCTATGTCCAGTGGAGTCACCCGGATCGTATCTCTGAGTCAGGAGAGAACAAGTTTCCCGATTTTGACGTAGCTGACAATGACTTCCGATATGAAGTTTTCATAAGTGAAAAGATGCGGGACAGTCGATTCAGATCAATTTTCGTAGGGTCAGCCCTTTCCTGTAGAGTTAAAGACTTGAAACCGGGTAAGTTCAATAGTTAAAACTGAGGAGAATGCAAATTTCACGATGAGTTTTTAAATAAGGATATATGTACTCATATGAAATTTTCTTCCAGGATCTATTTATGCAATCAGGTATTGTGCAATGTTGGGTGATATCAAAGGAAATACTTCCACTCCAGCTAATTTCACAACCCTTCCTGCTGAGCCCGAACCCCCTACAAGTCCTCGATTGGTTCAACGAAATCGGTCCAACATTGTGGTAATTGTCCATGTTATGAATAAGAAGAAACTTGATGATGATTCTGATGCAATTCAAATGTTATATAATGAATTTGCTATTTTAGTTGAAATGGAATGCTCCAGCAAGTGATAATGGTTCAAAAGTAACCGGATTTATATTGGAATATGATGAAGGAAAAGGAGGCACATTTGTAGAAGCGTACCGAGGAAGAAACAAGCAATGTACAGTTTCCAAGCTTCAACCTGCAATGTCATACCAGTTCCGTATTGCTGCGACTAACCAAGTGGGACAGAGGTAGGCTAGTTGTATATCTTTGATGAATTGTACGTATTACGTTTTGTTCGCTTCATTTGGGTGTAATTTGGATTTTGTTTATTATAGTCGATACAGCTCTGTAACTTCCACGATGACTGCAGGAAGTCCACCAGTCCAACCTGCTCCTCCCACTGTAGTAGAAGCCGGAGTAAAATATCTTAGCTTGGAATGGAGAGCTCTTGATACAGACGATGAATATACCCTCCAAATGGAGGATCCATCTACAGGTCACGGGTTTTTGCCTGTTTACAATGGAAATGCACCCCATTATCTATGTATCGATCTGAAAAGAAACTCCCAATATCGGTTTCGGGTAAGTTGTGTTGTAGTATGTCATGTCGATACAATAGTTAATGTATAGGTATAACAAATACATCTTTATCTTAAATAGTTGAGGGCTCAAAATGAGGAAGGACCTTCTAGATGGTCGGATGAAGTATCCCTAAGTACACTTCCTGATAGACCCGATCCTCCTCGTAAGCCAACCCTGAAAGGGCGTGTACATGCCTATGGTTTCAAAGTGAAGTGGGAACCTCCTGCCGACAACGGTGGAGTTCCAATAACTGCCTTCGCATTGGAAATTGATCAAGGAAACGGAGGCTACGAAGAAATCTACCGAGGGACGGATGCAGAGTTCGGTGTGGATAGATTGTCCCCTGGACAGTCATATGCCTTGCGAGCGATTGCAGTTGGACCGGGTGGAGATAGTGATCCTAGCGAGTCTTGCGTAATTACCACGGAGCCTGTTTGCCCTGGAAAATCTCACATTCCAAGGATTCTTGGGAAACCTAAATCCAATTCCGTCCACCTCAAGTGGAGTAAGTCTTTTAAAAGTTGTGTCCATTTTCAAAAAAATCATAAGCAAGGGTTCCTCATTTACTAATTCGTCGGTTTGCTTTGTTAGGTCCTCCGGACGAGGATGGTGGTTCTCCTGTGAATATGTATGAAGTAGGATGCACTACTCCAGACAACCAGACTCAAGAAGCATACCGTGGAAAAGAGACTGAGTGCGTTGTAAATCGCTTACTACCTGGAAGGGCCTACCTTTTCCAGATCCGAGCTTTCAATCGTATTGGAGCTGGTCCTTGGTCTGATCCTCTTGAAGTTGTCAGTGGTGCAGGAGCCCCGGATTCCCCTTCTGGCCCGAAAGTAACAACCAAGACTTCCCACATAGTTCTTGTTTCTTGGACTGCACCTTTGAATAACGGTTCTGCCGTGACGGAGTACCGTGTTCAAATGGCTACTCCAACGCCACCAACTCCTTCAGAAAACCAAGAGAGTGAAGAAGACAAGTCTGAATCCAAGATTTCAACGGAGACTCAAACTGAGGCTTCTTTGTCTAGCTTTACTCAAGTCTACTTGGGGGCTTCTCCAACTTGTGAGGTCAAAGGCCTTCAACCTGCTTCGATGTATCTATTTAGGGTTCAGGTACGTACAATATTACGATTTCTAAAAAACACAAGTTCGATTTAGATTTCTAATGGTTAAATAAATCTAACTTTTGATTAACTTCATGGTTTAGGCTGCCAATGGAGCTGGATGTAGTGATTGGTCCTCTGTGACAACTCACCAGATGCCCGCTTCATCCCCTAACACAGTTAGTGGTGTAGAAATAGTGGCCTCTTCCAGTTCCATATCCCTCAGTTGGAAAGTACCGGCTGACAATGGTTCTTCTATTACGCATTACAATGTCATGATTGGAGAAACTGTTCTAGTCGCTCCTGCTAACACCTATATTTTGGACAACCTCATGCCCGATACTCACTACAAGTAAGATCTTTTTCCAGTATCATAAAGTGCCAATTGTTTCTGTTTGCTTATCATCAAATCTTGTGCTTTTTAGGATCCGAGTTCAAGCAGTAAACACAGTCGGACCAGGGGCTTTCTCTTCACCAATGAAAGTGTCTACAAAACCACTTCCTCCCCTACCTCCAAAACTGGAGTGTGTTTCTGTCGCTCATTTTTGGATGAAACTAAAATGGAGTGACATCCCCAGTAAAAACATTGAGTACCTGGTGCAGATGATAAATCCTTACAAAGACGAGTTTGAAGTTGTGTATCGTGGCGTCAATTCCAACTGTAAAGTTACCCGACTTACTGAAGATACTGAGTACCAGTTTCGAATCTGTGCTCTTAATGGAGCTGGTCAAGGTCCTTTCTCTGAGCTGTATAGATTCTGTACATCAAAAGCCCCACCCACCCAAGTTAAAGGTTAGAGAGTTATAAATGCATAATGTTTTTTTGAATTCTCTGAATTCTTGAGGTATGCATGTTGACTCAATCGTTGGTTATATTTTCATAGGTTGCAAGTCTGAGCTCCAAAAAGACTCGAGACTACATCGATTCGAGTGGTTTGAAGTGACCTGCAATGATACTATCGAATACCAATTCCAAGTAGCTAATAAGCGAAAGGAAATGGAATTTAAAACGGTACGCATCCGGTTCATTTAAAAAACTAAAATTGTGCAACAAGGGTTTAATTTGTAAATTATTTACTGTAGATGTATCGAGGAAAAGAGAGGAAAGCTGAGGTGAGTCATGAAAACCTAGAAGAAGGTTTGGACTATGTTTGTCGAGTTTGTGCTATTCGCCTGTGCGACGATACAACTCAGTTAGTTGGACCTTACTCCAATAACGTCAACTTCCAAGTACCCATTTCACTTCGAGAAGACATCACGTCTTCCAAGTCTCATTCCGCTTCTTCTAAATCTCTTTCAACCTCTGGCCAAGTCAGCAACTCATTCTTTAATGTAAGTTGTAGCTACTAATTAGATTTTGTTGATTTTATACATCGATTTGTAAGGTGTTGAAATTAATAGTAAATTGGTATACTCTGTATAGGCTTTAGAAGAAAAGATGTCAAACATCAGTTACGAAAGCCGCGTCGGAATTGTGGCAGTGTTTGCTCTGATAATCTTGGCCTTTGTCATCTCCTTGATTACCCACCACGTGGTTTCTTAGTTCCAATATATCATCTGAGATACCATTGAGGTCAGAGGGTATCCACATAGCAGATCCTAATCCTTCTCCGTTATTGGCGATCTCTCTTCATCTGAAACCCATCATCATCGTTCTTCACTTTCACCGTTTCAATCGTTCCAAATACCGGAGAATCTTGTACGGTATGCTATAAGTTAGCCACTTATGCATACCTGCAGAACGTAGAACTACAAACTACAGCATGTTTCAGTATGTAAACAGATATCTTTCATGTAATTTTCTATTTAGCCAATTGAATCCAGAAGTTGTGGAAATAGTTTGTAAGGAGTTTATCCTTTTAAGTATAATGCCACGTTGCTACAAAAAGCTGATTGAACTCTGCCAAGTTTCTCATTGTCTGGCAGTTAATCTAGTTAAACAATTTAAAAAGAAACGTTAGTTTTCCATGTTCTGTCCTATTCAAGAGATATTGTTGTATTTTCCCTAATTGTAAATCATCATCTTTCAAGATTGAGAAGTCTGAGCAGCTGCAAGTGTTTGTAAGCATTAAGCAATCGCATCTATCAAATATAGTTGAAACATACCATCATCGGTAAAATTGAAAACTCACAGTAGCCTCCTAGTTTAATTGTAAGTCAGCTTACGATCGTCGCGATTCGTACCGTTACAAAGGAGTAGATTTTGTAACTATATCGAAATTGGTGTACCTAAATATTTTCGATTTCGTGTTTCTCAGAAAGACTACCCTCATAATCACTGTATTTTATCTGTCAAATATAAGAAGATTATGTGAAACGAATGAATGGCCAGTTTGTTTTTGTCATGTAGTCCCTTTTTTAGCGAAATTCAATGTGATACAATCCTCCTAGGAAATTTCGGGTAGCAGGCTGAAAATGTTGGCTTTATTTAAGGGGGCGTATTTTGATGGTTGATCAAGTAGGGACGCAGTCCATAATTTAATTGCTAGTATCGCTGTGTTTGAACTTCAACTGTGATGATATCTCAATCTGGCCTCTTCGTTAAATAATTTACAATTTTAGCTGTTCTGTAAATTCATGCAGGCTTCTATGTTGTAGGTAGCTTTGTTAGATTTTGTTGGCGCAAGACAGGACCTCAGACTTACGTGCATTATTAATCATTTAAGTAATAATTTATTGGTGCTATTGCTACAACTAGTTAATGCCTGTATTCAAATCGCATCTGAATTAGGAATCACATCATCGCGTGCTATTCTAGGCTGCTTTGTCTTAATTTGTTCTTCTTTTGTGTAGCTTGTAGTCCATCAGATTCTGTCTGCTAACTTTTGTGTGTACTAGCACAAGTGTAGATAAGCAGTAGCTGTTGGTTCAAGTGTATTTGTACAGAGAGATGCATGATCATCCATCGACCTCATTCCAGAATATGGATACCGAGACGCGAACCAAGATATCGTAGGTAGAGAGTACAAGGAGACAAGGCGATTTCAGATATATTACTTGTTCTATGTGTATACTTACTTGAAACAATCCAGAAACTGCTAAATTGAATAAGTCGTGATGGTTGACCCTTGAGGCTACCAAGGGTCTGTGAGAATGTATCGTGCCAATGCTATTAACATTATCCCGCAGGAGTTAGTTAACTAGTAATCCTAGATTAGATTAGCATGAGGTCCGTATTGTATTTCTCGAGGATGTTATAGAAAAACATTTACTTGTCTCTAACGAGAACCGTTTTACTCCTTGTTTCCGAATCTCCTTCCCCAATGCTGGACAAAACATACCTTGGAGTTCAAAATATTCAAATGGATAATTAATTACAGTTTCCACAATAATTTATTATTCCGTTCACTCTTGCCTTGCCTTAATTCTGTATATTTCCTCTTCATGTCCATGGTAGAGTTGTCACTCGTTTTTCCCCTCTCTCTCTATCTCTCTCTGTGTGTCAGAGACTTACAGACCGATACGAAATATTATTACAATTTACAATGCACTACTCAGTCTATATTACTACACTATACTCTATCCATCAGGTATTTGACAACAAAGGGAATTCAAGACGTTTATTTTTCATGAAACGGGGAAAAACCACGCAAAGATTTACTTATCTAAAACTACAACTACATGATACAAGGGCCAAATAGGGTTATCCAACTATTATTATTCGTAGAGTGTTCTAGCTGAATCAAGTTTTAGAAATGGAAAGTGCAATCTAAACTTTAACTGGGGGGAAATTTAGAGGGAGAAAGTGAGAGAGAAAGCTTAAGCGGATAGGTTTCTATTCTCATATATATTATAAGGGTAAGATTATTGAGAAAATATTATTATCATCTCTCTGTACTTGTCTACCTTCTAAGGAACACACACCACACACACATATACCCACGTGGATTTAGCTGTTAGACATATTATTATTATTAGTGTTTCAAAAACAAATACACACAAGTTATATGAAAAGATGAATGATGGTACTATACGTAGATGTAGGTAAATCAATATATTATTATATCCATGAGATTTCTGTATATTTTTAAAACAATGCATGGTGTACGGTGTCTTGTTTGTAAATGTTTTTGTTTTTTTTTGCAAAAAAAGGAGGGGAAAGCGTTGATAAAAAATCAAAGGTTTAAAAAAAAATATCGCTGATTTACTGGTACTACCTAAGAAACATTATAAACTACGACCTACTCTTAACAATATCTGCTAAAGAAAACTATCAATTGTATGGATTATAAAAAAAATCATTATTATTCTAATTATTATATGATTAAGGATTATCTGATAAATGTTCTTACTCCTCTAAACTGCTACTACTTGCTGGATGTATATTATATTATTATTATTGTATGAGTTACTCTTTACTTTACGGTTTACACTCGCGAGATAGGAGTTTTATGAACTTGGAAAGGAAAAAAATGATTTACATTTAAAAAAAAAAAGGGAAAGCGCATTCATGAAACTCTCAAGCTGCTCGCCAAGTCAGAAGATAAAAGCGGTCCTCGTAAAATATCTAAATGTATGTAACGTAGTATTGTATTGTACTGCTTGGTCAATCACAACAATGGTCGGTGGGATATATATATATATATTATGTATAAATATATATATTATGATTGATCATTTATTATGAATACTGAAGAGGTGAAGAGAATGTCATTTTAAAACTGGGGGAAAAGGTCGTAAACGAAAGAGGATTAAAAAAAGAGGGAATTGGGAATGGAGTTATCGTAAAAGTCCAATTGTTCAAAATAGAAGAAGATGGTTTGTCTTTTGTCTCTGGTGTTAAGTATGGCGCAAGGATGATTATATAATATGGATATACTGAGGAGGAGGGTGAGAAACACTGATGGATCTTGATGCAATTTAAGACAATGTACTGGACTTTAATGCTTGTTGGATTTAAATGATGCTACACACTATTATGTACTCTTCGAGAGTGGATGTTCCGATTAATTATGCATTAAATAAAATCCATTAATAATACAAATTCATTTGGGGTGAACTGGATTTTTTATCATCATTCTTTGAGCGTCATTTCATCAGAGATATAGCATGTCCGGAATTCGGAATATTTCATTAAATGTCACAGATGAAAGTGGTCTTCTATTTTAATAATTCAGACAATGATCTAGTGATAAACACCACACATTAGGAGGATTCATTTATTTCATCTCGTGGTCATCAGCAATAGAATATCAAAACTATAATTACCTAAATCTATTGCTATTGATTCTTGTGCGTGTCTACAACAGGATTAAATTATTGAGTTGAAGTACAAGTTGAGGAAAAAATAATACCCATTCTGTTCTGGTCCTGTGTGTTATTAAAGTAACAAACTAAAATTAAGATATCAACGTCAAAAAAAGATGGAAGCGTCATTTCTATCAGAAAAGTTTGGTTGTGGCTCAACAGAATCAAATTTAGGTGAGAATTTACTCAAGCTGGCTTCATTTGGCACATCATCATGATCATTTAGATCAGAACTCGAAGGGGAATTCGCTGCTAAACTGATTTCGTTGTCCACGAAAGATTCCTCCACAACCTGCTGAACCGTTGTGGCTTCATTTTGTTTTCTAGAGATAATTACATTGTGTATCTTCATATGTTTTCTATAGGAGTGCCAGATTTTGAACTGTTTGTTACAGAGGGTACAAGTATGAATAGTCTCTCCGTGAATTTCCAAGTGTCTTCGGAAGGTAGAACTGGTTGTAAAGCTTTGTTGGCAGACATTGCATACCCATGGTTTTATCCCTTTGTGCAGTATCAAGTGCTGTTTGAGGTAAAGTTTTCTTGCGAATGTTTTAGGACAGTGTGGACATTCTAACGATTTTTCACCCGTGTGCGTAAGCGTGTGTTCATCCAATTGATATTGAAACATAAATCCCACAGGGCAAAATTTGCATTTGAATTTGTACTGTTTTAGGTGAACTAGCTTAATGTGATTATCAAGAGTCTTGGGATTTGCCATGATTCGTTCGCAGTACTTACACTTGAATGGATTCAACCCCAAATCTTTATAATGCTTTGACTGTTGATGATGTGACAAATTCCTTTTTTGACTGAATGACTTAGAGCAGAATTCACACATGAATGTCTTATCTGGATTTATAACCCTTTGAGGGATAATGACCGGTTCACTCTGAAGGTCATCATCCCAATCTTCATTGTTAGCTAAAATTTTCACTCTACGTTCTGGAAATGAAGTGTGAATACTTAGAGCATGTCCCTGAAAAGTTTCTTCTGTTAAAAATGTTTCCTGGCATTGGATGCAGGTTATTGAGTATTCCATTTCTACACACAAAAACATACATCGAAACGTTATTAATTTACATCTACAAATTAATTTAATTAGAGTCTTTTAGCCACTCACCAGAATCAGAATGATTCCTGTGCAAATGAACCTCTATACTCAACCTGCATGAAAATTTCAGTTGACACTTTGAGCATTCAAAACTAACAGGGCTAGGGTTGGGTTTTTGAGTTCTTAAGTCCTCTTCAGCTTCAGGTTGCTGGATAAAATCATCCATCGCACATTTATGCGTAAGTCTCGTATGATTATACAATGAACCACTGTGTGAGAATCTTTTGGGACAATTGGGACATTTATAAGCGTTTTTCACACCTAAATAAATTTTGATTTGTTAGTACGTTTTGAAAGATGCAAAAATGAATAAAATAAATAATTAATATACCTAAATGGATTGCTTGTTCATGAGCGTCCCTTCCAATTTTCTGAAAATTACAAAAATAAATTGACCAGCCTATCATAAGTAAATATTTAAGGTAATTAATTTGCATGATTCATACAGTTACTGAATATTTGCGAGGACTTACTGATTTAAACGATTTATTACAACCTGGATGTGTGCATCTTGTGAAAGAAACATTCAATAAATGACTTTGGCAATGTGAATACAATGAATTATACTTTCGGAACGTCTTAGGACACTTTGGGCACTTAAATCCGTCTTTTATTCCTGCACAATAAAAAAATATTTCAATTAAAAAATATTCTGATAACTGATTCTGACTGTATAAGTAGCTGAATTAAAAATAATCATGTAATGATAAGATTAATGAAGTAAAATAATTACAATTCATCAAGAATTTACGATGAATAGATTAAGAAGATTAGATACTTATTAATAATGGCACTCATAGATCCAAATGCTTACCACGGTGTAGGACGTTGGTGTGGCCCTTGAGTTGAAGAGGGCTGAAAATAAGTCAAAACAAAGATTATAAGATTTATTTTTGAATGCCAATGGCACTCATAACTTTCATATACGTCAAATTATGTTCCTAAACCTTTTAAAAATGAAAACGCACTGTTCGCACGGAGCACTGCCATTTTCTTGCAGCATTTCAAGCATTTCTAAATCTTCTTTAGTTTCAATATTATCTACTGTAACTTCTGAAGATGTAGCTTCTACAAGATTGGTATTTCCGTCTGCAATTTCGACGACATTGATATTTCCGTCTGTAGCTTCAGATGCCAATTCTTCCAGATTCTAAGAATTTGAAATCTTATTTGAATAAACTCTATATGAGTAAAGTTACAAAGTAACAAGTAACCCTTCACAATTTACCTCTGCCGCAACGTTTCCTTCATCTACAGCGGTGTTTGTAGGTAAATTTGTAGGAAAAAATAAACCCGGATGAAAACGACGTTGGTGGATATGCAGCCTAACAACTCTTTCAAATCTTTTGTCGCACATATCGCAAGAAAATGGGCTTTGGTAATCTGGAACATTTAATTCTAATTTTAGTGTGCTATTAATATAGGTAATAATATTTGAATATCTTACCGTAGTGGCCCCGTAAAATATGTGCTTCTAGTAAGTACTGGGTTTGAAAAGATTTGTCACACTCAGAACATTTCTGAGAGTAAGCTTGGTTGAACTTCCGTTGACGTCGTTGATACACTTTTTCTCGTACATTTTTAGATTTCACCGATCTAGAAGTTTTAGATGATGGTATATCCTCACCTTCTGGTCCAATATCCTGCTCATTACTGTCAGAATTACTTGATTCGAGATCTTCCTGCCACTCAGGCCCAGCTGGTGACATGGGACATTCAAATTCATCCAGGTCAGCTTGATCTGAATCCGATTGATCCAGCAATTTCCTTTTGACAGTTCTTACAGATCCCCTCAACCTACTTTTTATTTCTTCAGCTTCTGCAGCATCTGGAATCGGCTTAGTGTCAAAGCTTTGTACACTAATGTCTCGTTTGCCTCTTTCAGTACGATTACACGGCACTTCTTCATCTTTGTTAATTTCACTATGCATTCGACTTATGTGACGGCTTAGATTGTGAGATCTGAAAAACTTCCTATCACAATGCTCACAATCTAAAGAGCTGGGATCCCCTGGGAAAGATAATTCATACATAGATAAGATTTATTAGACACCCAAATAATGACTAAGAAAAGAGGAACGCGCATTATTCGGGAGGGACCAGGAAATTCTAAGTTTTACCTTCGTGATGTCGGTTAACGTGTACCTTGGCCATAAATATGCTTCCGAAAAGTTTCCCACATTTTCTGGGACTAGGCACCGACGGCACCGTTCCGTCCGTTCCATCAATAAATTGAAACACGTCTTCTTCATCCTGGTAAGCTTGATCTGTCTCCGAATCCGACTGATCTGACAATTCGTTTATGATAGCTCCCCTAGATTTCCTTTCTTCTACATTGTTATAATCATTATCAGTTGAGGGAAGTAAGCTAGCAGGGACATTTCTTGATTGCGAAGTTCCATCTTCTTTAGCATCTAAATTAGGGAATAAATTATATTTGTCAATCCCAATCCAATCCTCCTGAACATCATAATAAATGAACCACAGCCAGTGGCTAATTATAAAATTTAGATCCAGCCCTTACGCTCATAAAACCAAGCTCTAATTTCTTCAGAAATTACATCCCTAAAACCTCCCCTGATTTTCTTGGCAGGGTCGTTTCTGGGAATACTGGTCAGTGCCACTTCCTTCAGCCTTTTACAAATCCCATCGAATTCGTTGACTAGACTGTGAATTCTCTCAGAGATTAAATGAGCCTCTTGGATGATACTTTGACACAGGATACAAAACTGGAGACCCCAAGAGGATGGATTCCCTTTACTAAAAATGAGATACTCACAAAACTCAGAGGAAATTCCTAACAATTTGCGAACCACAAAGATTGCAGACAGATCTCCAGAAACGGCGTGTTTTGTCGAGTCCTTGGGTGACGATGAAGAGCCCAAATCTTCGAAAACATTTAACTGTCCTAAGGCTCCGGTCTGTTTAGTGCAAATCAAACAGCTCATTTTAATGGAGACTCACTATTTGGAATGTTCAAAAATTCTTGAATACATTAAAAAAAAAGTCAATACAGTCAAAAGTAAAATATAAAAATTCCAACAACTTCGTATTTATTTTCGAGCAATACAATTCGCAAGAATTGTTCTTGTTTACATTTTTAAAGTTTGGTGCAGCCAATAATTACCCTGTGGGGCATCTGTAGACACGTTTACGGATTCCCAAACTCCGTTCTTAATTTTTAGTCAAACATTGACGGACAAAATAGGCTCGGCCATTCGTTTCCTGGAGCGTTCTGAGGAGCTTGAAGTTGAGTTGCAGTCTCAGATTGGGTCAAAGTGCTTGCAGTAGTTTGACCTAACGGGGCGGTAGCAGGAGAAACTGACTTAGACGTGCTTGCAGCAATCGGTTCCGGTGCTGGTTCTTGAGGATGTCCTTGATCTAAATTACTCTCGCTCTCAACTGTCACAGATTTTTCTGACCCACTTTCCTGGTCGTGATCTTTGATAACTATCGGAGCAGTCCTTATTCTAACATTTTGACCATGAGTCTTCATATGGAGTCTGTAGGCATGCCAGACTTTAAATGTTCTGGCACAAACAGAACAAGTGTGAGTTGTATCACCATGCGTTTCCATGTGTCTTTGGTATGTAGGCTTGTCAGAAAAGGGTTTTGGGCATATATGGCAGTTCCAAGGTTTTTCACCTGTGTGTATCCGGATGTGGTCGGTGAGGTATTTCTTTCTTGAGAAGGATTTAGGACAGTGTGGACATTGTAGTGGCTTTTCTCCAGTGTGTTGTCGAATATGGAGATCCATTTGCCTTTTAAACATTGTTCCTACCGGGCAACTTGGGCATTTGAATTTGAAATCTTTTTTGTGAACCAACTTGATATGCGTTTCCAGGTTTCTTGGATTGTTTAATATTTTATTGCAGTAGGGGCATTTATTTGGAGACAGTCCTAACTCAACATGATGTTCTGCTTGCTGATGATATTCAAGATATCTTTCTAGCGAGAAAGACTTCGAACATATTTCACACATAAATGCCTTTTCTTTTGTATGAATCCTCCGATGGATGGTTAGAGAGGCTTGACTGGCATAGTGCTTCCCACAGTCTTCACAAATGATTATCTGCTTTGCTCCTCGTTTTTGTTTCGATGGATGCGAGTTGAGAACATGGTTTCTTAGATTGTCTTCAGTTGAAAATTTTTGCTGGCACAGAGTACAAGGAACGGAATATTTCATATCTGAAACATAAATTGTTGGTCGATTATTTAAACAAAAATAATTATCTGTTATAGCTTATGGGTTTATATTGGATTGAAGAGTTTTGACCTACCAGGATGAACTCTTCTTGAATGAGCCGCAACACTCAACTTTGACGGAAATCGTAATTGACAGTTTGAACATTTAAAAACTAACGGGAGCTTTGTGGCGGAGCTTGCTTTGTGATCTTTTAAGCCCCCTTCTCCATCATTTTGTTCGTTTAAATAGATACCGTGCTTCTCTCTCATATGAAAGTACAATGATCCTGTGTACGAGAATCCTTTGCCGCATTTGGAACATTTTAAAGATTTTTTTATGCCTAAATTTTTTTAACACATCAAAATTAGTCTCATATTCCAGAACATCATTAAATGGTAAATAAAAATAAATTAGGATACATGCCTAGATGAAATTTTTGTATGTGAGCATCCCTCCGCATCTTCTGCAAAGATGAGAAAATATTTTATTACCTTCCTCAAACCTGCGTAGATAACTTTGTACAAGTTTTTATCAAGTTTAGAGAAAATACCGAGTAAAAGCCTTTCTTGCAACCCGAGTGAGTGCATTTAAGAAAAACGCTTTTGCTAAGATGACGTTGACAATGATAAAACAAATTATTGTACATCCGGAACGTTCTATGACATCTTGGACATTCGAAACCCTTTTTTATACCTTTAAGAAATTGAATAGGAAATAAATTACCGTAATTTTTGTAATTTTTTTTATAAATAAAAATAGATGTAATTGAACATTACCTAGATGTTTAACGTTGATGTGTCCCTTCAGATGAAGCATGCTGAAACAGAATAAAGTAACATTTTAAGCACATTTCGTTAGCCTTTCTAAACACATTTATACATACACTTTATCTATATCATATACCTTTTTAACTTTAAGTTACACTGTTCACACGGAATTTTCCCACCTTCTTCCATTGCTTTGAGTAACTCTGAATCTTCTTCAATTTCCAGATTATACGCAATACCTTCTAGAGGCATCGATACTTCATTTTTCTGAGCATATTCAGCGGAATTTACACCGTTTTTGTCTTGTTGTACGTGATTACTGGCTTCAAAATCAAGTGATTCATCATTGGGATTTGTGAGTCGAAAAGAAGCCGATATATTTTTGTGAAATCGACTTTGGTGAACCTGAAGGTTCGCCAATATTTTAAATTTCTTGTCACATAGATCACACGCAAATGGAAGGCGGACACCTATAATTTAAAATCAAATTCAATTTTAGTCCGGGTTCCAATTCTAATCCAGCAACGAAAACAATGACAGAATGACAATTCACCGTAATGTTTCCGTAAAATGTGGGCATCTAACAAGTATTGTTCTCGAAAAGATATTGGACAATCAGGGCACTTATTTATGTACCTCGAATCAAGTTTAACTTTGACCTTTGGACCTTTGCTTGGACTCTTCAGACACTTGTTCTGATCAATTAATTCATTTCCTAACGCTTCATCCCCAACCTGTTTCTCTGTCTGTGAAGCTTCGTTGTCTTCATCTTCGCTATCACTAGGTTCGTATTCTGGGCCTGAGCCCCATTCAGGGGATTGAGGGGACATTGGATTTTCCGGTTCATCCGCTTGGTCTGAATCAGACGTATCAGAAAATTCCGGTTCAGATTTAATATAAGAAGTTATTTTCTCAGCTTTTTTTTTAAGTCTTGTACGAGGTCTGCTTTGAAATTCAAATGAAACATCACTGACAATAGCAACATCTCCAATTTCATTCACAGGTTCAGGCTGAGGCTGAGGCTCTGTGGGTTTGGAAATTGTTCTGATATTTTTTATCAAAATATTTTTTACGGCCAATCCTCGGCTTTTGACTTTCTTTTTGGATTTATTTGCCCCACTGTGTTTTTTCTTTTTGTGGATAGCTAACCTTGATGGTCTCGCAAACTTTGCTTTGCAAATATCACAATGGAACGGGTTAAGGTCACCTGTTTAATGTAATATCCAGGGATAACATAACATGGCAAATTTAACCTATTAAACCAGAAAAATTCTCTAAACTATTAAATAAACATTCCATACCTTTATGGCGCCTATTGAAATGTACTTTAGCCAAGAAAACGGTTTTACTTTTTTTCCCACATTTCTTGGGGCAAGGAACCATGCCATTCACAAAATGGTACTCCCGTTCATCATCTTCATTCTTATCTTCCTCTGTACCTGTGCAATCCATTTCATTCCATGTGTCCTCAATGTCAAAGTTATGATGAATTTCAGAATCATTTTCTACTAGGCTAGGTAAGATCCGAGATGTAGTTTCAGTCTGTGTACGCATCGAACCGTTTTCATTGGAATCTAGTTTCCAAATAAACATTAAGATTAAATTAAATCAACTAAACTTTTTAAAACTCTGCTATTACAGATAAATTACCTTCATAAAACCAGCTGCGAATTTCTGCAGCGATTCTTCGCTTACCGGTTAGATCTTCCGACGTTTCGCTAACCGCAGCCTCCTCTCCGAAACTAGATAGAGTTACTTTCTTAAGCTTTTTAGCTAGTTCGTCATAGTCGGTGACAAGCTTGCGTATCCTCTCAGAAATGAACTGGGCCTCTTGAATGACCCTTTGACACATGGAACAAAAACTGAGGCCCCATTCGGAAGGATTTCCATGTGCGTAAATCAGGTATTCGCAGAATTCGGAAGAAATCCCAAGAAGATTTCGGACCACAAAGACTACTGAAAGTTCTCCCGATACGACTTGGGTTGATGAATCCTCTTTCCATGAATTATAATCTAACATATTCAATGCTCCTACGCTATTCTGATTTTCATTGCAAATCAAGCAACTTAATTTTACATTAGTCATTTTGATATTTTAAAAAAATAATTAAAATATAGTTAGCAGGGTTTATTTTTTATTTTAACTGTGGGATCTTTCTCACTTCACAATTTCGGCTTTCTGTTTTTTATCGAAAGGAGAAGAGCGGCACATGCCCCATGTGCCATGTCTACACAAGTGTTCAACACGATTGTCCAAACTTTTCTTTCAAATCTAAACTTTTTTTTAATTATTTGCTCAAATTATTTAATTATCATCTACTGGTTGAATTACACTTGAAGTTTTTTCCCATAATTGTTCTAATTAAACTAAAATGACAAAATTCGTATTAAAAGTTCAAGATTTGTTTACCTAAAACTTGAATTGCTCAGTTCCCGCTGAAAATCCAATCTAAATCCCGCGAATTTTAAACCCAATTTCAAGTTGAAGGACTTCGGTCGAAGGTCAAGAAGGTAGGGCTTATTGCTTGAAATTTTAATTATGGATTTTATTTTATTTATTGAATTAATTTTTATATCATTGATCTGACCTCTGATCTTACCTTTGAATTACCGAATACGCTTCCCACTAAAAGATTCCACATTTAATTCCAGATAAAATGAATTAAGCAAGATAACCACATTATTACCACAACCGTGTCACTGTGCCAAGGAGAGACGAAGACGGACTACTAGAGTTGGCCTCGTGCCACAAGAAATTCGATCAAAATTTACGGTTTTTATAACTTAGACGTCGACTTGGAAGAGGAGGCTGGGCATCATCAAGTTGACGACGGAGACGAGGCTGACCTCGAAGTTGAACTCATTAATCTAGACTACAGCTTTAGACCTATCAGCAGTCCTACGTATCGAAATCAGCGCCGTCATCATCAACATAACCAAAGAATTGAAAATCACTACAGAATGGCAGGAGTAAGTGACTACCGAAGAGCTGGAGGGTACTACGGATTCTATGATCAAGGGGATGGGGCTGGGGGCCAACAAGGACAGGGAGACGATTATGCGAGTGGTCGGGTATCGGCGTCGGCCAAGGGAGAATATTTTAGTGGGAATAGAGCAGTTTCTCCCTACGGCCCTGTGACCTACAGTCCCAGACTGGGCTCCGCGTACACTCCCATCGGAGGGGAAATATTCTCAGCTGAAGGTGGACACTCAAGGGCTTCTACCCGGAATTTTTCTCTAAACTTTAACACTCCGCCTGGCATTTCTCCTATGGAATCTCCTGAAGGTTGTTCTTTGTTGTCAAAATGTCCACTGTTTAGAAAGGGAAAGATATTTCCATTTTAATAGACCAATCAGGTATTTAAAGTTTCGAAAAATATTTCAACTTCTTCGTGTGTCGTACACTTGAGCTATTTTACAGACATATCAGTGATACGAAAAGAGAAACACATTTATTTCATTTTTGGTTTTTCCAACTTTCGACAACCTGACGGAGATTGCGAATTTGTTGAAAGGATTGTTGTTTGAAATGATATGCTTGAATTTGAATTCGATTTGCATGAACTTTTGCAGTTTAATTTTGACAAGATATGATTCTGCAGCCCGATACAAAACTTGCTTTGCGATTGTAACTTTTCTAACAGTTCTAACTGAGATAATTGATTTTACCCTATTTCATTAACTCATTAATTGTATGCAACTGGAAGATTTAATGGTTGTTTAAGAATTGCTTAATTACTATGTTCATTCACTTTAAAACAATTGTTTTCGTTTTTCAAGTAGATCCTAGTATACAAAGTGTTGCAGCTAAAGGTGTTGGACTTGTTGCCATTGTAGCGGAAAATTTACTAAGTCATCCATTTCTAGTCTTGAGGAGACAATGTCAGGTAGAGATAAAATAAAGAAATTATTGAAATTGAAACATTTTATAATTATATGCCATTGAATTTGAAGGTACACACTCAGTCAGGAAGATATCAGTTGTTTCCATTCTACATGGTCAACCCAGTCTTTCAAATATGTCAAAGACAAGGCATTGCCGTTTTATGGAAAGGTCTTGGGAGCACCCTTGTTGTACGAGGAATGGCTTTAGCTGTGGAAGATGTCACAAGCAAAGTCACACCTTTGCCCAAGTGAGTTGGCCTATGAAATTATAAATGAGGAATTAAGGAAGGATCATAATCACTATATGTTTTTTAGGGAAATATCTCGTCATAGTACCTTGAAAGCATTTATGCAACACATGCTACTGAAAACCTTAAGTGTGGCTGTAATTACGCCATTCTACTCCGCCAGCTTGGTAGAAACTGTACAGAGTGACGTTGCAAGCGAGACGGCTGGATTCTTTGATGTGTTTCGAGAAGGATTCTGGAGGTTGCTTGCTTGGCCAAGCACTGGTCGATTGGTACCATTACACATTTTAATTGTACCCACAGTGGCTCATGGAGTTTTATCTTATTTAATCTACACTGGAGTTAAATCTGCATCTCTTTCAACGATTCGAAGAGTACGAGAAAGTAAAGAAAGAAAACAGGTAAAAAGGAATTTAGCTACTGTTGAATTGTTTTATGATGATCATACATATTTATTTTTCATGTTGACTAAACTTTTTTTTAAAGGGAGCTTTATCAAGGGACACCAATATGTCATACTACACAGAAATGACAGCTTCTCTGATAGGGCATATGGCAGCGGATATTATTTTATTTCCGTTGGAAACCATAATGAATAGGTACGGCTAGAATATTATTTAGAGAAGAATCAAGTATTCAATTGTTGTCTTATAATTTATAGGCTACATTTGCAAGGTACGAGAACTATTATTGACAGCTTGGAAAACGGTATCGAGGTTACTCCGATACTAACTTCATATGGTGGAGTTCTTGACTGTCTCAGAACAACTGTAGACGAGGAAGGCTTTTCTGGACTTTACAAAGGATTCGGGGCCCTCGTTCTGCAATACGGGCTGCAAATTCTTTTAATTCGGGCTGTGAAAATTGTTTTGGAAAAATCCCCCTTCGGAGGTAACAACGAAAATGTTTCACAGATTATGCAAGAAAAATATCCAGCTGCCGCATATAGTACTCCCCCTGTTCATCAGTCTCGATCTGAACCAACAAGTATCAATAGAACCCCTTATGACCCTTTGAGTCGAAGGACTCCCCCAAGTAGGGATGTTATTCAACGGTAAGTCTGGGGAAATTAGGTATTTGTTCACCAATGCTTTATTCTCCGTATCCGTGTTGTATTGCAATCGGATTAATCGGAATCTACAAGTTATTTGAAATGACAAATTACTATTATTATTATTAAATGTTTTTGTTATTATAGAGAATTCGCATCTTCAGCAACTGAGGGTGACATTGGAATGGGAGAAGTGAGATATCGTCCGCGTTACAGTAACTACAGTCCAACTGGAGTTCGCTGACATTACGAAATCATAAGCTCTAATAGAAAATCTAGTGTATGAAAATCTTGAAAAAACGGGGAAATTGTTTAACAAAGTGATATTTGATCTTCAAATTATAAAAAATCAAGACACGTACCTGTTCAGGGTCCGTTCAATCTCTTCCCCAAAGAAATTGCAAATATTATAAGACACCAAGAAGCATAAGAAGAAAAATCTTATTTTGAACTGTATTAGTGAAATGTAGTCGAAATAATACCAAAATGTTAAACGGCCAATAGATCCAAAGGTATGCCATCTTAACCTGATGGGTTCTCAATTACTGAAACTTCCTTAATTATATGAAATATTTATGCAACTAGTGCTATGAAAGTCAAAAGATGTCGGATTATCTCGTGCGAATAAATGGACAGTGGTAACAAATTGATGCTCACTATTGCTCACTTCAATTTCTCGTTCCATACTCTCCTTTTAATTGGAATTAAAAAAAAAAATGTAGTCCCTTATTTCGTAGCTAGGTATTTATTTATCTCGTCTAGTCTCGACGTTTGTAAAAGAGCGGTTAATATTAATGCCAACCCTATTTATCTGAATTCTAACCCTAACTATTGATCCCGCAGGAGTCTGAATGTCC